>JALJCO010001565.1:217500-223743 GCA_023101725.1 Atherinomorus stipes | reverse complement strand
TATTGCTTCGTTCAGTTACGTATTGCTGTTGCACCTTTAAATGCTAAAGTCTGCTTTTGTCTGCAGTTGTGGAAAACACAACTGGATGTGTTACAGAGGAAATCATAAAACCTGTAAATGTTTCACAGATGTGGAGTGAGATTCACCGATGGAGGGAGGAGAGAAATGACCTTGCTGCAGGGAAAACCTCTCCATAAAGGCTCTCTGTGGGGTCTCTGTACTCCACATGTCAATATCCCAGGGCTACAATCACAATGCTAATTTCTACACATGCAGGTACACACAACACACAAATACACAGGTGCACACAGCACCCAGAGGGCAACGCCACTCCAAAAACTTCATCACAATGAACCCTGTCACTCGCTTCTCCTTCCACCTCCTCACTGACAAGATGAGGTGCAGCTGCGACGCACCATGGCCCATGAAAGGACTGATTTCATACCTAAAATCACTTGAAAGTGTTCAGTTTAATCTGCATCACCAGTCTGACCCCAGCAGAGAGCAGAGTGCAGTCCTGACATCAGCCAGACTGCAGAGCCGATAAATAAGAAGTAAAACCTGTTAGCTGTGGGAGTATAACTCCGGCACCACATGCTCATGTAAAGCTACATTAATGAGGTTTTGTTTTTTTCTTATTATTGATCAGACTTGAACGTGTTATTGGAATTAGAGGATCTGCATTAGACTGGTTCAAATCATAATCATCTGTTAGATTTCAGTTTGTTAATGTAGACGATGAGTCTTCATCACACACCAGAGTAACTCATGGAGTTCCCCAGGGTTCTGTGCTCGGACCAATTCTCTTCACATTATATATGCTTCCTTTGGGTAATATCATCAGACATCCTTGCCGGCCCCCCCCCGACACACCCCCCCCTCCTTATACTTCTTTCCAAACCCCCCACCCCCCCCAACCCACCCCCCCCCCACCGACCCCTTACCACCCACCCCCTCCGTATAAACATGGCATAAATTTTCATTGTTATGCAGACGACACTCAGATATACTTATCTATGAAGCCTGATGGAACCAATCAGTTTGTTAGATTACAAAGATGTCTTAGTGACATAAAGACCTGGATGACCCTGAACTTTCTGCTTCTAAATTCAGACAAGACCGAGGTTTTAGTCTTTGGACCCGAAAACTCAGAACTAAATTATCTAGCTTTATAGTTGATCTGGATGGCATTAATTTGGCTTCCAGCACTACAGTGAAGAATCTTGGAGTCATTTTTGACCAGGATTTGTCTTTCAACTCCAATATAAAACAGGTTTCTAGAACCGCTTTCTTTCACCTACGTAATATTGCTAAAATTAGGAACATCCTCTCTCAGGACGATGCAGAAAAACTAGTCCATGCTTTTGTTACTCCAGATTGGATTACTGTAATTCCTTATTATTGGGCTGCCCCAAATATGCCTGAAAAGTCTCCAGCTGATCCAGAATGCTGCAGCGAGGGTTCTGACTAGAACCAGCAGGAGAGATCATATTTCTCCAGTTCTAGCTTCTCTTCATTGGCTCCCTGTTAAATCCAGGATAGAATTTAAAATTCTTCTTCTCACATATAAAGCTCTCCATGACCAAGCTCCATTATATATTAGAGATCTCATAGTTCCAGATATTCCAAGCAGAGCACTTCACTCTCAGACTGCAGGTCTGCTGGTGGTTCCAAGGGTCTCTAAGAGTAGAATGGGATTGGTCATAGAGACGTCTCTTTGGCTGAATGGTCAGTGCGCGACTCACCGGCAGACTGCGGTTTAAACCCGCCTGCCCGGCCCATCTCGCCTTATGCCACACTGATCGTAACAGAAATATTCGGCTGCTAACAGACCTAGAACATGAATTATTTAAAGGACAAATGAATATTGTGTAAAAATCAAACGTTCAGCCCCCCCCCTACTGCAGGATGGTATGATCTTTGCTTGGTAACCAAATGCTGTGACTATTCGACTTAGAGACTGACAGTCGAAGCTCAGTCCTGGAAACGAATCGTTGAATATTCACGGACACCCCTAATCTTCGTCTCTCTTTCTGTCTTTGGTTTACCTTAGACGACTGTCCAACGTTGTAAATCCAGATATTCACGCTGCTTTCCATGTTGGCAGATACGAGGTCATTGGGACTCGTTCCCCAGACAACGGCAGCACCCCAAGATGGCGCAACACACAAAACACTGGTCCGATTAGTCTATATTTATATAACAAGTGGTCACAACTTCAAATCCAGTACAGCTCATTCAAATATTATAATTTCCATAATTAAGTTTGTTTACTTAATTTTTCCAAGGTATTTGGTTTCCCGAATATTTTCACTTATTTGTTAGCATTTACAGTGAAGGACGATACTTACCTGTACTCCATGCTATGGCGTATGCTGGTTTACTATTTCTGTCTCAGTTCTTTAGACTTTGATGCTGTTTGTGTCAGAGTTGCTGCACTTTATCAAACATTATGATTAAGAATTGGTTCCTGCAGACTTTCTCTCTTTACTCTAAGTACCAAGTCAGATATGTGCAGACTGTTGTACTGCAATGACTTAATAGTTTTATCACTTCATTTATTCAGTTTTAATAATTGAATCATTCAATCAAACTACTCTAAACACAGCTGCAGATATTTTCCACGGTTGCCCAAAATGGCATTTAAAAGAGAAATTGATTGAGAGAATCTGTAAATTTTTACATCACAAGGACCTAAAGGATAAAGCTGTTCTCAAAATTGTCCACAAACAAATCAATTCATCAACAAAAGTTTTAACCGAAGAATGAAGACAAATCAATCGGTGGTTTTGCCTTCACATCATCCACTATATTATGTAGCAGCCCAGCACTGTTAGTTAATTTAATACTTTGTGAGGATCTCTGAGCTCATAAATCCATACTGGTGAGGGAAGGCAGTACCATAAAAGCTGGAACTGGAAATGTTTGCCCTGTGTTCCCTGAAACAGCCCAACGGTGGGACCAGATACCAGCCAAATGTACCACAGTCTCTGCATCCAGCCTTGCTGACTACATTTGGCTGCTCTACAAGGTTCTGAAAACAAAATATGATGCCATGTTAATTTCTGCAGTTGATTAATTTTTTTTAACATGAAATGTTTTTTCCTTTTTGTTTTTTGGTGTTGATGCTGTCACTGAATCACCTCCTCCTGCTTTAATAGTGACAAAGGAAATGTATTCCTGAATCACTTCTGCTTATATTTAAGAGTGGATTATATCAGAAGAGAATGGAGAGAAGAAAGGAAGAAAAGAAGTGAGAATATGATGCAAATCAAGACTGCATGAATAAAATGTCAATAGAAACAGAATGTAATGACTAGCAGATCTCGTGAAGCCATGTCTTATTCCCAGTAGAACATAAACATGTCAGATGCCGCGTTCACACACGGTGATCTCTCATTTCTAGATAACGCAGTTTTGACTTTGTAGATGGTGAAATCCTCAAAGTCTTATTTGGTGTAAATAACCTGTTTCCATTTAAACTTAATTATCTCATGTTCCTCAGATTGTTTCTGATTTAATTACTCCTTCAACCTTTTTTGCTCCTCTTCCAACTTTGAGATGTCCTGTATGAACATTAGTTAAAATTTCCATGAAACGGAAAAAATGTCTCGACATGTGATGTTTATGTTCTATAACATATGGATTTGTGAGCTCTGCATTTTGTTTGTATTTGCATGTTACGCAGCATCCGGACTGTTTGGGAATTGAGGTTGTGAGGTCTCATCTGTCTCTAGAAGATCGGTGTTTGTTAAAAGCAGTGATGCAGACACTTCTGCTTCATCTGAGCTCTCAGGTCTGAAGAACTGAAGCCGTGTGGAATACAAACACAATCTCAGGGTTGTTTTATGGAAGCAGTCTGGGATTTAGTTTTAGATACCTGGTATCTCTGAAGAAGATCAATGTCCTGATCTTTTTTCTTTGAAGTCCTGTACATAAATAAAAATAAAGAGAAAAGAAAAGCAGCGGTCCCTCCGGGCTGCCAAGCCCCACAGACTGCTCTTTAACCAAATGCCATATGTGGGCCTCTCAGCACCATCTGTACACGGGCATATGCTAAAAGAATCATCTCCAAAGTTGTGCCACACCTTTTGAGGGCAATTACTCACATTTTCTTTTTGAAGAGGATGACAACCCAGGATCTGCTGGGGTGACCAGACGTCCCACATTTCCATCACTCTTCACACGTCCCACAAATGAAGACGCTGTCCCACAGCACAGCGGAGAGCGCGACGTGAAACGGCTCCAAGAATCTAAGAGAGCCAAACAAACGTGTTGCTTAAAGTGCTGATGACACGACCTTAACTTCAAGTAACTTTGCCATACAACAACACAGCAAGACAAAATAAGTAGTTCTGTGCAGCTAGAAGTTAATCAGACGTGTATTTACGTAAATATCCAATGTTTAGGAGGCTCGGCTAAAGGCTAATAGCTTTTCAGTCGTGAAACGAGCCGCGATGTTGTGACGTCAGCGACGGTACAGAGTTGCAGTCCACCCATTGACTTACATGTATAATCTAAGCTGTGGAAAACATGAAAGATGCTCCAGAACAACAGATTGGAACTGGTTTGTGTGGTGGGATCATCAGCCAGTTCAGAAAAGTGTGATAATGCTGAGGAATTTGGGGAAATCACATTTTACAAGCTAGAACCGGAGCAGAACTGTAGCAGCTGCCTACAGTCTGTCTCCACCCTCAGGTCCACTGGTTCAGCTAAAAGCCTGCAAGACCACACTGAGGGAACCAGAACTGTAAGGAGCGACCCGGAACAACAAAAAACAGACATCAAAACCAAAAAAGAGTTTGACATACACTAGAGCCAGGCGTGACAGAAATGAGGCACTCGTCCCTGTGTTAGCTCGCAGCTAACAGCAGCCGCAAGCTAGCCGCGGTAAATAATTAGCCTTTAAAGAATGAGAAGATAAGAACTTACACGGTTCCAGTGGAGTTTTAAATAGTTCCCGTTTATAAGGATGAAGATGGAGGAAAGGATGCAGCTTTGGAAGCAGCTGGAGGAGATCTGATGACCAGAGACGTCCTCATATAACCGAGCAGCAGCTCTCTGCCGATAGCAGGAGCGGTATGACCGATGTGATGAAGCAACGATGGATGAAAAGAAGATTTCTGAGGAGATGATCGCAGTTTCATTGTGTTAGAAGTCTCAACACGCTGGTTCCTGAACTTTCAGTAAACAGATGCTGTAGACAATCAGAGAGGTCCTGTTGCTGCCTGTTTACCGGTGAGTACGACTCATAGGTACGACTCCGATCTGCTTTTCCTTATCCTCTTCAAAATAAAATCCGAATCTGTAGAAAACCTAAATAAACTAACGCTGCACTTACGAGCTTTTAACCATTAACTGTCAACACAATTTGAAGGCTGAGTCGTTACTGATTTTCTGTAAAACTAGAAAAGGAGCTTAAAAACCGCAATGAAGCCACTTCAATGTAAAATGAGCAGCGAAGAAGAGGACTCTCCGCTCTCGCAGACGTCATATCCGGTTTCGGCTCACAGCGCCACAGTCTGCTCAGAAAAGCAGCGATGTTTTCTAATAACTCATCTATGCAGCTGCGCTTGTTTATGTTACATAGATCATCACGAAGGACGTTTGGGTCTATAAAACATGGCAAAAAATGTCAAAAACGTGTCATCTGCACTTTAAAGTGCCAGTGGCATGAAATTCTTGGCGACTTTTGGTCCTTTTTAATCCGACTCTAAGTACCTGAATACTGTATGAAAGGATCGTTCACTGTAACTCAGCCTTGTCATAGAATAGCAGGCGCTACTAGTTAGCGCTACTGTTAGCACTGACGTACAATGACCGAGGTTCAGTGGGCGGGACAAGAAGGCACGCTTGCTTCTGTTGTCATGGTGCTCTGGTGGAGAGGAGGCGGAGTGATACGGGGATACCTGGAGACATTCGCCCATACACTCAGCAGGAACCTGCAGACACGTTCCTCTCCACACACTCATGTTGGAGTTAAAAACAAAAAGCAGAGTTGCTGTGTTCTGTTGAACACGGCTGCACATCAGGCTGGAAGAAGTTCGTATTGAGTCTCTGTGGATCTAAACAGTACATATAGCGGTGACGGATTCACCAACCTGACACAGACACAGATGCAGCGTGAGTATGAATCCAGTTTAAGAAGAAATCAGCATCATATTCCAGCAACAAGTTTCCCTGAATTATTTACTGCACCCATGACACCCATTCAGTTAATTGGTAATACTAAAGATATAGTTC
>JALJCO010001565.1:0-212500 GCA_023101725.1 Atherinomorus stipes | reverse complement strand
CAGAAAACCGTGCACGCGGGACAGAACTAGGTGTTGGCAAAAGAAGCCAAACGGAGTCTCCAGGCTGAAAGCTGCGTCTCACCGCTTTTTTGTCAAACCACTGCTTCATCTTCTCCTGAGAGCTTGCCATAGCGCTTCACGCAACATCACAAGCATGATGAAGCCGTTTACGGAAGGAACGGACGTAGTCGAGCACGCTGACTTTGGAAGGTGGGGAGCTCGACATAAGCTGCTCACGCAGCAATTTCAGGGGACCCCTAACAGTGTGCCCAAACACCAACTTGGCAGGACTAAACCCCAATGAGTCCTGCACAGACTCGCGAATGGAAAAACAACAAGAGCGGGACCCCTTCATCCCACTCAGGACCATGTTCCAGGCAGTATGCATGCAACATAGTTTTCAAGGTTTGGTGAAACCGTTCCAGTGCCCCTTGACTTTCAGGGTGATAAGCACTAGAAAACCTGATGTTTGACAGCCAAAACCTCAAGCACCCTGTTAAACACAGAGGACATAGAATTAATACCCCGATCAGTTTGAATAACCTTTGGCAACCCAAAAGTAGTGCAGAATTTCACCAATTCCCAAATTACTGCTTTGGCCTTGAGGGAACGCAAAGGTATTGCCTCAGGAAACCGAGTGGTGGCACACATAAGAGTCAAAAGATATTGATGACCGGACCTTGATTTAGGTAGGGGGCCCACACAGTCCACCAGTAGTCTCTCGAATGGCTCCCTCACAACAGGAATAGGCACCAGAGGAGCCGGGGGAATCACTTGGTTGGGTTTACCCACTAGCTGGCACACATGACATGTACGACAATACTGCACAACATCCGACTTTAAACCAGGCCAAAAAAGTGCTTCAGTATTCCATCATATGTCTCAGTAACACCCAAGTGACCAGACATCAGGCTGTCATGAGCCAAGGCCAGTATTTGTGAGCTATACGCTGTGGGAATGACTTGATAGGTCAAAGAACAATCAGGATGACTGGGAGAAGACCACTTGCGCATGAGAATGCCACCCTCTAGATAGAAGCAGACATCAGCTGACTCCAGAGCCTCTTTTAATTTAACAGCAGCAAAATACTTCTCTAGAGATGGAACAGCCCTTTGAGATGTCCCAAGATCATCACTGTTAAGGCTCAGGGGTGTTTCTGCTGGAATAGGATCACACAAGGTCATCTCAACAACTTCAGACGGAGTAGTGGAACAGATCACCTCGCTCATTCTACCCATACCCTCAGGCTCTGTAGCAGAAGCACTCGACAAATCCAACCCATGTGCCCCTGTAGGTTCAGCTATGAACGTATCAGAGAGATCAACACAATCCAACTTCCGAGCTTGAGCACGGGTCACAACACAGGCAGGATATACAACCAGACTTAGAGTATTCTCAATAGGGCTGGGTTAAACCATTATTTTTTAAACTATTAATCTATCAATTATTTTTTCGATGCATCGATTAATCTAACGATTCACTTTTTTAGTTCGATTCAACTCGATTCGATTATCGATTATCTCCTCATAAATTGACAGACAGCAATTTATATGTGCTGATATAGATATCTAAAATGTAAAAAAGAGCATGAATAAAAAGGCAGTGGGAGCAGCAGCCTGTCATGGACTTTTTCATGAACCAACAGAATGTAAAATTTATGTTGAAAACACAGCCGACTGAAAAACAGGCTTTTAATTCTTTCATTTACATGAAAATAATAATAAAAAAGTCATTATTGAAATAATATGGTCATGTAAACTTGGAGGATTTAAGCTAAGACGGATATTATTTTCCAACAAAGGATAATGAAGATAAGTAAACATTCAGAGTTGAACATCTATATTGAACATCTTCATCTATTCTGTTAATGCTTAAATACGGGTGCCAATCACTTGGAAATGAAATTAAAAATGCTTTATTTATCCCAGAAGTGATTACACAATACTATTACCAACAGATGAAACACTAACATGAGGTTGAGAACGTGACTTTAATTATATCCAGTCAGAGACGAGACAGCTCCCGGCATCAGCTGTAGTTCACACCCACGGCCAGCAGATGGAGCTCGTGCTTCATGCTGACCGTCTCAAACAGGCCTGACGTGTCTGAGGACATGGCGTCCATCTCACGCCTGGAAACTTGGAAGAGCCACTCGCGGAGATCGCGCCGCCATCTTTGTTTTAGTCTGAAGTTGCATGGCGCCACCATCTTTGTTTTGGTCTGACGACGCATCAGTACGCATATTTTGCGTCGACATAATCGTCCCAGCCCTAATTCTCAACATTACAACCTGGGGGTACAGGATTGTCTACCACAACAGGTGTGGGAAACACTTTTTCCCCAGCAAGATCGTTGCCCAATATGAGACTAACCCCCTCTACAGGAATGTAAGGGTGCAGCCCTACAGAGACAAAACCAGAAACCAAACCACACTTCAAATGCACAGTATGGAGTGGAGCTCTGAGATAGGAGACTTCACATCCCTGAATTAAGGCATCACCCCCAAGAAAAGTTTCATGTGAAAGAGGCAGCAAGATAGACTTAGATGCACCTGTACCGCGCAAAACAGCTCAAAGCCCATGGAAACAGAAGCTCTACAACTACACTGGCGCTCAGAATCCGCATGTACTTGAGGGGGTGCAAAACCAACTAAAGCCACACTGGTTAGCTCTTGGTTTCTTACTTAAGATGGTAGAGTCTGCTACAATGTGACCAGGCCTCTAACATAGAAGCAAAATCTGTCCCAATTACCATGACTGTTTACTAGTCGGACAGGAGGAGGAATGATTTGAATAACTTACATTAGAGGACCTGGAAAAGCGAGAATGCTTCATGGCACTCAAGTCCTTAGGACCATCTTCTAACCTGGTGCTGAATGCAACTTTGTGAGCCAGGACGTATTCATCAGCCAACACAGTTCCTTCCCTAACAAACGCAGTTGTTTCAATATTCAACAGAACAACTTTGCTTTACATTTATTTCAGTTTGAGCTTTTGAATTGCTGCGGCTCACTGGCACATTCTTACTTTGGCCCTTATAGGGAAAAAGTTTGGGCACCCCTGCCCTAGATGGAACAGGTAGAGCCCTGGAGCAGCGGATACCCATGAGGGAACGCCAGCGTTACAACAGAGATCATATGACCCTTAAAACAATAAGAGACAGATGAGAGCAACAAGAATGAAAAGTAGACATAAAGACATTCATAAAAATAATAATGAGCTAAAAACAAGATAAAACAACATAAGATAAGTAGTAGTAGTAGTAGTAGTAGTAGTAGTTTAAAGCTGAGCTAAAGAGGTCGACCCTGAGCCTCCTTTTAAAACATCAGGAAACATGTTATGATTTTGTAGCACTGCAAAGCTGATTTTAAAAACTGATGAGTTAAAATCATCTCCCCTGTGAACCGGCTGACCTCCAGAACCACGAGATTAAGAACAAACCAGGACCAACCCTGTCAACCCAGAGCTGGCTCCTTCCTTCTGACTGGCTCCAGGGAGGAAGCCCTGCAGGACCCCATCAAACCCAAAACCAAACCGCTCTGACAGAGCAAGATCAGCGAATTTCTCACGTGGACAAAAACGCACACGTCTGTTTGAGATGTGTGTTGATTCCTTAACACACGCGTGAGAAAAGACACGGCTGAGGATGCAGATGAACTGAGTTTGGCACATACAGTCGTCCTCAAAATGATTCACACCCTCCTGCTAAAGAAAAGGCTCAATTTAAAATAGTGATTCAAATAACAAGAAACTAAAGAAACTAATAATAAATAAAAATTTACAAAATTACAATGTAGTGAAATAAAATGTTGCTTTTGAATTGTAGTAGGAAATAATAATAAAAATAATAATGATAATAAACAAACAAAACTGTCTCAGACACATCAGAGCATCTTTCCCATGAACATGGACCAACATACCTGTCAGCAGGTGCAGACGTCTGATTGGACGTTACAGAAAACACCTGATTGCAGTGATTGCTTCAAGCAGCCCCATAAAACTTGTTTACTTGTTTTATTTTTTGTGTGTTTATTTTTAAAATTTGTTTCAAACCACATCTCAAAATTAATGTCATGATTTTCACAGAATCTTTATTTGTTATTACTTTTGTCAATTTCAACATATTTCACTGGCAGATGATTTTTTTTTTCCCTTAATTGGAGGGTATGAATAATTTTGAGGACGACTGTATACCCTGCTAGCATGATACCAATTCTCACCCTAACTGGGTCAATCCACCATCTATCATGCTGGGGGAGGGAAGAGACACCAGTTTGGCTGAAATGGAGGCAAGAAGCAGCAGAAAAGGAGCCTCATGGAGAATGATGCTGCTGGTTCAAGTAGGACAGCTGTACGAAGGAGGTGAGGAAGGGAAGAAAATACCTGACAGGAGAACAAAAAAGGAGGGAAGTAAAGGGACAAAAACAAGAGCAAATGATGAGAGGGTGGAGGGCAGAACGAAAGAAGAGAAGGCAGAAAGCAGCTGAGGAGAGGACAGTGGTTTCATTAGTGAGATTGATTAGATGAATGGAGAAGCTAACAGCCTCTCTGCTCTTTAGCTAAATGCCATCTCTGGGCCTATCAGCACCAGCTCCAACAACAACACATAAATTACAGCGAGAGGGTAACACACATGCACATGCACACGCACACACACACGAGGAGAAGCAAACAGAAAGAGAGCAATCATCATTGTGAAATACGTGCAGCAGAATACGCCTGCAGACGTCTGAGATGACGGACAGCAGCTGGCGGATCGCCTCGTTCTGTCCCACAGATGTAAGCAGCAGTACGCTCATGCAGCCGTTTATGTCCATGCAGAAAAGGTCCCCACCACCCGCCTCTCGCTTCACCCCCCTCACCATCACACACAGTCACTAATGACATCCACCCTTCCTGAGGGCTTCTCTCTAAAATGCTGCCTTTACATGGAAACTTAACAAGTGTGAAATTAGAAAGGTTAGCGAACACACATGCAGACAATAACCCAGCACATGGCGGGGACGGGTGCTCGGATGGAGGAGAAGTCCTAATTGAAAAAGCCTTTTCCTTCCAGGAGTTTGCTGCTGAGGAGACGCAGCACAATAAGGTAATTAAAACTGGCTGTGATGGCGGGCTTTATCTCAGCGTTGTCACACACTGACTCATCTGAATTTACATAAACAAATAATATTTTCTGCCCTATTAACCATATGTGAAAATGTTCTTATGTTTGTGGAGGATGGAAAAAAAGGGGAAATACCAAGAACTACAATTACTGCGCTTAACAGTCGGAGAACTCTGATCCGGAACAAACAACCGGACTCGGTCCACCTGCAGACACGGGTCTCGGACTGATTCAGAACTCTGATCCGGAACAAACAACCAGACTCGGTCCACCTGCAGACACAGGTCTCGGTCCGATTCAGAACTCTGATCCGGAACAAACAACCGGACTCGGTCCACCTGCAAACGCAGACCTCGGTCCGATTCAGAACTCTGATCCGGAACAAACAACCGGACTCGGTCCACCTGCAGACACAGGTCTCGGTCCGATTCAGAACTCTGATCCGGAACAAACAACCGGACTCGGTCCACCTGCAAACGCAGACCTCGGTCCGATTCAGAACTCTGATCCGGAACAAACAACCGGACTCGGTCCACCTGCAAACGCAGACCTCGGTCCGATTCAGAACTCTGATCCGGAACAAACAACCGGACTCGGTCCGCCTGCAAAACGCAGACCTCGGTCCGATTCAGAACTCTGATCCGGAACAAACAACCGGACTCGGTCCACCTGCAGACACAGGTCTCGGTCCGATTCAGAACTCTGATCCGGAACAAACAACCGGACTCGGTCCACCTGCAAACGCAGACCTCGGTCTGATTCAGAACTCTGATCCGGAACAAACAACCAGACTCGGTCCGCCTGCAAACGCAGACCTCGGTCTGATTCAGAACTCTGATCCGGAACAAACAACCGGACTCAGTCCGCCTGCAAACGCAGACCTCGGTCCGATTCAGAACTCTGATCCGGAACAAACAACCAGACTCGGTCCACCTGCAAACACAGGTCTCCGGTCCGATTCAGAACTCTGATCCGGAACAAACAACCGGACTCAGTCCACCTACAAACGCAGACCTCGGTCCGATTCAGAACTCTGATCCGGAACAAACGACCAGACTCGGTCCACCTACAAACGCAGACCTCGGTCCGATTCAGAACTCTGATCCGGAACAAACAACCGGACTCGGTCCACCTGCAAACGCAGACCTCGGTCCGATTCAGAACTCTGATCCGGAACAAACAACCGGACTCGGTCCGCCTGCAGACACAGGTCTCGGTCCGATTCAGGACTCTGATCCGGAACAAACAACCAGACTCGGTCCGCCTGCAAACGCAGACCTCGGTCCGATTCAGAACTCTGATCCGGAACAAACAACCAGACTCGGTCCACCTGCAAACACAGGTCTCGGTCCGATTCAGAACTCTGATCCGGAACAAACGACCAGACTCGGTCCACCTACAAACGCAGACCTCGGTCCGATTCAGAACTCTGATCCGGAACAAACAACCGGACTCGGTCCGCCTGCAAACGCAGACCTCGGTCCGATTCAGAACTCTGATCCGGAACAAACAACCGGACTCGGTCCGCCTGCAGACACAGGTCTCGGTCCGATTCAGGACTCTGATCCGGAACAAACAACCAGACTCGGTCCGCCTGCAAACGCAGACCTCGGTCCGATTCAGAACTCTGATCCGGAACAAACAACCGGACTCGGTCCACCTGCAGACACAGGTCTCGGTCCGATTCAGAACTCTGATCCGGAACAAACAACCGGACTCGGTCCACCTGCAAACGCAGACCTCGGTCCGATTCAGAACTCTGATCCGGAACAAACAACCGGACTCGGTCCACCTGCAAACGCAGACCTCGGTCCGATTCAGAACTCTGATCCGGAACAAACAACCGGACTCGGTCCGCCTGCAAACGCAGACCTCGGTCCGATTCAGAACTCTGATCCGGAACAAACAACCGGACTCGGTCCACCTGCAGACACAGGTCTCGGTCCGATTCAGAACTCTGATCCGGAACAAACAACCGGACTCGGTCCACCTGCAAACGCAGACCTCGGTCTGATTCAGAACTCTGATCCGGAACAAACAACCAGACTCGGTCCGCCTGCAAACACAGGTCTCGGTCTGATTCAGAACTCTGATCCGGAACAAACAACCGGACTCAGTCCGCCTGCAAACGCAGACCTCGGTCCGATTCAGAACTCTGATCCGGAACAAACAACCAGACTCGGTCCACCTGCAAACACAGGTCTCGGTCCGATTCAGAACTCTGATCCGGAACAAACAACCGGACTCAGTCCACCTACAAACGCAGACCTCGGTCCGATTCAGAACTCTGATCCGGAACAAACGACCAGACTCGGTCCACCTACAAACGCAGACCTCGGTCCGATTCAGAACTCTGATCCGGAACAAACAACCGGACTCGGTCCACCTGCAAACGCAGACCTCGGTCCGATTCAGAACTCTGATCCGGAACAAACAACCGGACTCGGTCCGCCTGCAGACACAGGTCTCGGTCCGATTCAGGACTCTGATCCGGAACAAACAACCAGACTCGGTCCGCCTGCAAACGCAGACCTCGGTCCGATTCAGAACTCTGATCCGGAACAAACAACCAGACTCGGTCCACCTGCAAACACAGGTCTCGGTCCGATTCAGAACTCTGATCCGGAACAAACGACCAGACTCGGTCCACCTACAAACGCAGACCTCGGTCCGATTCAGAACTCTGATCCGGAACAAACAACCGGACTCGGTCCGCCTGCAAACGCAGACCTCGGTCCGATTCAGAACTCTGATCCGGAACAAACAACCGGACTCGGTCCGCCTGCAGACACAGGTCTCGGTCCGATTCAGGACTCTGATCCGGAACAAACAACCAGACTCGGTCCGCCTGCAAACGCAGACCTCGGTCCGATTCAGAACTCTGATCCGGAACAAACAACCAGACTCGGTCCACCTGCAAACACAGGTCTCGGTCCGATTCAGAACTCTGATCCGGAACAAACGACCAGACTCGGTCCACCTACAAACGCAGACCTCGGTCCGATTCAGAACTCTGATCCGGAACAAACAACCGGACTCAGTCCACCTACAAACGCAGACCTCGGTCCGATTCAAGTGAACCAAAGACAGGAAGTGGACTACAAATTGCATTGGCATTGTGGGTCAAACGTTGGACATCGTGGGCAAACGCTACGACAACAAACACACGTGAGTGACTGCGGTACTTATAAAGATGGCTCATGGTCAGACGTGGAGTTACGAGGAAGTAAAAGCTTTAATCGATATGTGATCTGATGACATCATATCCAGCTCCTCGTACAAAAATGATGTCACTTTGAGGAGGGAACAGAAGTTGTGAGAACCTTCTTGTACGTGCGTTTTCTCCTCGCCTACGTGAATCCGAAAGCAGCACCTGAGATTCTCATGCTTGGCCCGTTTGGCAACAGTGCAACATGAACGTGATCTCGGTCCGGAAGACCACCCCCAACCGACCCGAGCCCCCAAAGGAACCGAAACTCGCGCACTATGCTTTCTGAATGCACCCTAAGAGCAAGAAATCTGTGCAGAGCCACAGGAACAGGGTCCTTCTGCAGAGCTGATCTAATTCAGCGTGTTTTTATCTGTCAGCTGGTCTTCTGCAGAGTTATTTCTGGTTATGTTTGCAGGGCAGATACATGAGTTTGAGAAAGACCGTTAAAATATGAAAGCTTTGTAGTAAACGCAAACAGAACATTTCAGCAATTTTTTTTCCCAAATATTACATAATATTGTATGATATTATATTATAAATTTCTGGGGTCAGTATCCAGCACTGACACATGTGGGGGCTCTGAGACGGTCTTCCTCCAGTGATACATTTGCAATAAACTTCTGGGGTTGCTTACGCGGTGGTGTCGGTGTGTTGTTTATATTTTCGTTCTTTCTCACCACCTCTATCAGCTATTCATTAAAACTATTCGTTCAAGGTTGCATCTGTGTTAATGCGGAGGTGACAACTCTCTGCTTCAAGCGTCTCCGTCTTAACCCTGCCCACCTCAAATGTCCAACCAATCACCGAATACTTGTCGGAGGTACCTGAAAAGAAAGTTGTGATCGCAGAGGCGGTCGAGAAAAAGCCGCAAGCCGTCCTCAAACACATCCGCGAGAATAAAATGACGCCATTTTGTTCTTGTGGCCTGGAGAACAAGAAGAAAGTTCTCGCTTCTTGTGGAGTATGCAGCTGCCTTCACATGTCGCAGCATTGGGCCACAACACGCCATCATACTCCAGCAACGCTGTGTTGGATGTGGCATGTGGGAAATTAGAGGTTTCGTGCCTCTAGTGGCCAAAAGTTACACGTTGTCCCGTTAACGGTTTCATTTGGTGAAGGGTGGAATCTGCTTTTAATCTCAAATCAGGAATATCCTGATGTACACTTGCTACTTTGACTTAAAAGTGTCTTCAACTAACAGTCCAGCAACTGCATGTTTAGTGACCAAGTTCTCAAAGTGGTTCAGAAGTTGACACTTCTCACCTTAAAGGGTTTCGTGTTGGGACAGGCCTTGTATAGCAGAGTGGAAGGATCACTATTTTGATGATAATGTGACGTAAGTGCTGGTGTAGCGCTCTCGTGCAGGGTAATTCGTCATAGAGGAATTAAATAAGTCTAGTCAGAGAAAGTCCTGCTCTTTGTGTTCATATTGAAAAAACCCACAGAAAACAGGGCAGTAATCTTGGTCAAATGAAGCTGAATATGCACAACACATACAGTAGATCAAGCTCAGCTGAAAAGCGATGCACTAATCACTGCTATTAATTCTGCCTGTGAAATTCCTGCTTTGATCAGCGCTAAAAACATCCCCACTCCATCCATGATATTCCCCTACTGTCCTGCATTTTTATGTCCAATCACTGTTTTCCTGAATTAGTGACCCTTCCTCTCTCCCCATTACAGTACTTGGACTCATTTTATTCCACTGATGCATGCATGTTATCTTCCTTTTTACTCTTCACCTTAAAGGGCATTCTTTGTAAAAGAAAAATATTGATAAAAAAAAAAAAAAGGTTTAAAACAGAAAAAAACATCTATTAGAAATTCAACAATCCAATACCTGGATCAGATATCGGCTCCAATATTGACTAATGGGCTATCCACCACCCCACTACTTCCTGAACTTAGTAGTGCTCCTGTGCTTCCTGTCTTTCATTACTGGACAAACTGATTAATCCAGGTGTGTCTGGCCAGCTACTGAGGTCAAGCACACCTGCATTAATCGGTTTGTCCAGTAATGAAAGACAGGAAACAAAGGTGCACTACTAAGTTCAGGAAGTAGTGGAGTGGTGCATATAGCCCAATAGCTGGATCGGATATCAGATAAATGAGGCCGATCCAGCATTCTGATCCAGTCATTTCTTTTTTTTAATATCATAATAAAAGTACACTTCATTTGTTCATAAATAATAAGTGCATTTATATCTGTGTAAACCCTAGAGATGGTTGTGCATGAAAATACTCGTAGAGCAGCAGTTTCTGAAATCCTCAGATCAGTTGTTGGTCTGGCACCAACAACCATGCCACGTTCGAAGTCACGTAAATCACCTTTCTTCCTCATTCTGATGCTGGTTTGAACTGCAGCAGATCGTCTTCACCATGTCTACATGCTTAAATGCGTTGAGTTGCTGCCATGTGATTGGCTGATTAAAAATTTGTGTTAACGAGCAGTTGGACAGGTGTACCTATTAAAGTGGCCAGTGAGTTTATGTGTGTGTGTGTATGTATGTATATATATATATATATATATAATATATAACAGTGGGTACGGAAAGTATTCAGACCCCTTTAAAGGGACTTGAGGCAGGAATTTGAAAAAAACCAAACATGAATGTCCCTTTTTTTCATACTAATGGGTGATGAAGCGCTAAATACCAAAAATAACGTTTCCACCACGTTTCTCTCCGTTGCCTTGAACAGGCTGTGTGCTGCATGAAGCTGCAATTCAGTGTCCGTATTTCCCGCGCTGCCCTGCGGACGTGACGTCAAATGACGCTACATCCGCAGTTTTGATGCAGGAAAAAGACGGTCACTGTAAATTCAAACACTGTAAGCGATAGTTATGGATTATTCCTCCATCAGCAAACGATCCAGATCAACTGAAAGACACTAAAAAGTGGAACTACGGTGAAAAAGGTGAGTAAACAACATTATAGCTTCAGTTTGTGCTCCCGTGACGGCTTGGCTCGTGGCTGCAGGTACCTGAAGCGGCAGTCGCGGGTTTCGTTTCTTAATCTTGCCTCAAGTCCCTTTAAACTTTTTACTCTTTGGGTGCGTTCACACTCTGGCAGTTTGGTCTGCTTCAAACGGACCACGGTCCGACTCATGCTTGATTTGGTGCAGTCTGAACCAACCGTACTCTGGTGCACCAAAGAAGCGGACTCTGGTCCATCTGAAAGCCGGGGGTCTCAGTTCACTTGCAAACGGACTATGGGTCTATTCAGCAGACCTGATGGAAGTGACGTTTGTAGACCGCAATAAAGCAGAAGAAGACGTAGGGTAGATTATCGCTTGGGTCGGAGGAAAAACAAAGCAAACAGCGCGTTTTTGAAGAATCCGAGGTCAAAACAACAACAATAAACAACTGGAAAATGGGTAGACAGAGATGGAGTGGGCAAATAACAAGAAGCAGAAAGATTTCCACTTTAGTCACGGAGTCCGTTTGTCTTCCTGCTTTCTCACCATCATCAGTGGTTGTATTGGGGGGCGTCACCCCTAGCGGGCAGTTGTTTAACTACGGTGGTTTAACCAGGCAGTTTGGTCTGCTTCAGTTACTGCAGTTTTAACGCAAACCGAAGCAAAGAAAGGTTCAAAATTTTTCTGAAATTCCCGCCCAATCGGACTGAGGTCCCGGACTATCCTGGTGTGATGCACTCTTTGTTTTGTTGCAGCCATTTCCTAAAATCAAAAAGTTCATTTTATTTCTCATTAAAGGCGCTTGAAGATGTTTCAGCATTTCAGAGAGCAGAGACTGTTAGCGAGTTTTTGAATAATGCGCATGAGCAAGACCAACCTGCTGGATTCACAGCTCCCTCCCCCGGCCGCAGAACAACGTGCTCGAGCCACTCCGGTGATCAGCAGAAGGCAGCTACAGATTCTCCATCATGTCACAAACACAAGTAAATGAAATGTCATGTCTGAACGTTGCTAACTGCTAGCAGAATGATGTTAGCTACCTGCTGGAAACGTCAGATGAGTGCACGCAGCTTCCAGGTCGCCGTATTACTCTCACCAATCAATCACTCTCACTGATTAGTCTCGCCTATTACCTGTTCTTACTACGTTGGTAAAAGTGATTGACGAGCCAGTAGACGAATGAAAAAGTTCAGGAATGCAGAGATGATTGGAGGATGTTTTTCAGCCCCGTTACTTTCACAGCTGATGTAGAATAAGATTTATATATTTAAAGCTTTTAGTTAATCATAGTGTATGGATTAGTGGACCCAATTTTATTGAATATTGCAAAAATTGTTGAAACATCTTCTTTAACGCCTTTAATGTACACTCAGCACCCCATCTTGACAGAAAAAAAACAAAAATGTGGAAAATTTAGGAAATTTATTAAAAAACTGAAACATCACATGGTCATAAGTATTCAGAGCCTTTGCATTGACACTCATATTTAACTCACAGGCTGCCCGCTCACAATCTCACCTACCTCAGGACTGCACACTTCACTTCATCGTCACCATGGCACCAGTTACACTGCAAAACATTGTACCAAATGGCACTACTACATATTGCACTATTGCATCCATCAGGACGGCTACTCAGTTTACTCTGCATATGAATTATTTGCACTTTGCCACTGTACTGTTACATTGCTAATAACCTGCTGTACATGTTACAGTTACATCATTTACATTGACTATTTGCACTATTGTCCATCAGGACCACAGTAATGTTAAATTGTCACACTTTACTGTTACATTTCCCATCTGTACATTTGTAATCTTCTTTAGTATCTTAACTTAGTTTCATGTTTAGATTTCTAGGTTATCTGAGTGGATTCCTATGTTTTATATTTTATATTTTTATCTTATAATTTATTACATTTTATTTTGCACCATGGGTTTGAGAGGACTGTAATTTCATCTGTGTTGTATGTCTAACATGTGGCAAATTTGACAATAAAGTCGAGTTGAGTTGAGTCCATTTCTTCTGATCCTCCTTGAGATGGTTCTACTCCTTCATTGGAGTCCAGCTGTGTTTAAATAAACTGATTGGACGTGATCAGGAAAGACACACACCTGTCTATATAAGAGCTTCCAGCTCACAGTGCATGTCAGAGCAAATGAGGATCATGAGGTGGAAGGAACTGTCCAAGGAGCTCAGAGACAGAATTGTGGCGAGACACAGATCTGGACAAGGTTACAAAAGAGTTTCTGCAGCACTAAAGGTTCCTAAGAGCACGGTGGCCTCCATAGTCCTTACATGGAAGAAGTTTGGGACGACCAGAACTCTTCCTAGACCCGGCCGTCCAGCCAAACTGAGCAATGGTGGGAGAAGAGCCTTGGTGAGAGAGTAAAGAAGAAGCCAAAGATCACTGTGGCTGAGCTCCAGAGATGCAGTAGGGAGATGGAGAAAGTTCCACAAAGTCAGTATCACTGCAGCCTCCACCAGTCGGGGCTTTATGGCAGAGTGGCCCGATGGAAGCCTCTCCTCAGTGCAGACATATGAAAGCCCGCATAGAGTTTGCCAAAAACACATAAAAGACTCCCAGACTGAGAAATAAGATTCTCTGGTCTGATGAGACCAAGATTTAACTTTTTGGAGTTCATTCTAAGCGGTATGTGTGGAGAAAACCAGGCACTGCTCATCACCTGCCCAATACCATCCCAACAGTGAAGCACAGTGGTGGCAGCATCATGGTATGGGGGTGTTTTTCAGCTGCAGGGACAGGACGACTGGTTGCAGTTGAAGGAAAGATAAATGTGGCCAAGTACAGAGATCCTGGAAGAAAATCATTTTGGCCTCCAACTTGCGGTTAGTCAGTGTTGCGGTCGTCTACTACGCCTCCGCGGCTCCGTGGATGAGCTACATGAACAGATTTATTGCTGTTTAATGCCATAAATGTTCAAACATGAGCAGCATTCATTACTTTGTCTGCGGGTGCCACAACAACTAGAAGGAGAGAGTCTGACACTTTATTTAGATTCCATCACAGTTTCTGCCGTGACAGCTAACAGTGCTAGCCTTGGCTGCTAACAGTAGCAGCTGCTCTCTAGTGATGGACTCTGCTTTATTCTTTATTTACGGTCTCTGCTCTAAGAGCAGCTTTAATAATCAGTTCAGCGCCTTTTGTTGGATTTTAGCTTTCAGATGAGGCAGAACATGATCATATTTACTGTTGTGTCCTGAAAACAACTTCAGCCTCTAACTGCCCTAATATAGCTAACTTAGCATAATGGCAAACAAAAACAACACAGAGCATCGTCTCAAAGAGATTATCACATGCAGAATAATAGTTGTGATCATAAAATCCCATTTTGTTCAAATAAACATTCCTCCATCCAGGTAGTAGCCGACACAGTGAAAAGGGTCAATAAGGCCGCTGCGTGGCTGCAGGACCGTCCCATCCCTGCCGAACGCCAGTTACCGGAGCATCCCGGCGTCTCCACGCTCCGTTAGCTCGTACCAACACCCGCGAAGGAAGCGCTAAACCAATGCGGAAATGCCTCTGTCGAGAAAGTGGGGGGTGAATATGATGGATGAAATTGTGTTAAACTTTAAAAAACAATTCGATTTATCTTGGCTGGCCGGGCAGCTCTCTGGGTGCTCAGCACCCCTAAACCTCTGGTCCTGGAAGGGCCTCTGGGACAGACTGTATTTTTCTGTAATACCACGTTGTACCACCAGAAGAGCCGTAAGCATCTAGTTTATCCTGGAGCTACAAAAGAAGGAGACAGAATAAGTGCTGCTGGCAGAAACAAGTCAACTGTCTGCAAACAGAAGAAAGAGATGAGAGGAGCATTGTGAAAAGCTATTTTACCTCCACCACTTCCTACAAATACAACTGCGTTCAGCAGCAGAGACACAAAAACAAACAAAAATAATCTGAAAATAAAGATGCTGGTGCTGCTTTTGTTTACCGACGACAGCTTTTGGGCTTGTTTTGTTTTTCTTTTAATCATTAGGGGTCGTTAGTTTAAATTAAAAGAGCCAGTGTTGAAATGAAATATTGTTTAATAATAGTTGTTTTCCTCCCCTCTTGCCTTGATAGGCTGAGAAAAAAGGAGAGAGCAGACAAGATTAACTCCAGACAGAAATGGAAATGTGCACCTTGTATGGTAAAACTCTGCCCCCCTTGTGGGGATAACTGTTGAAAACTAAAGTCACAAAAATCCCCCTTTAATCATTTATTCACCTAGCCTTCTCACTTTCCTTAGGAACACTCTAGTTTTGCCAGGATTGACAAAAAAAAAAGCCTGTTAGACCAAAATCTAAATAACTACAGTCCCCCCCTCTGTGTGATGGCCAGAGCTTTCAGTGTGGGTGACCAGGCTGAATAAGCCAGATAACTTCAGTCCCAGCCTGTCTCTGGCTCATGAGGAAATGTTGCTTTTGAAAGCATGCCATACAATCTTTAAAGGGAAAAATTACATAATTACATCACTTTTTCCCCACAAGTTCCCCCGACCATATGGCTTACTATTGAACATCTTCTATTAATATGAATTTAGACCTTAATGGAAAAATCTGGAGGTTCTAGTCGTGTTTACTGTAGCTCTCCACAAGCCATTAGTTTTTGTCTTTATTTTATAAGAGCATGATTAATTGCAGAGCCACATCAGCTGAGCATGAACATGGGGATGCACAGTAACAGCTGCTTGGAGGCACACACCGACAGCGAACCTCACCTTTTCTCTCCCCCTTCCCCACAGTTTCCACTCAGGACGGAGCACAGTTTGCTCTATTAAAACTATAATGAGATGCAAATGAGATGCAAATCCCTCCCGGAGGAGTGGACTGCTGGAGGGAGGCTATCTGATGTCAGTGTTGGAGAGAGAACCTTCGCCTCAGGAAGAAGCGCAGAGGGGGCAGGGCTGCTGAGAAGGGGGCCGAGTGCAGCGGCAGAAAAATGTTTTTAAATTTATCTTGGAAACAGAAGCAGAAGAGGACATTTGGTATAACGGCATGGCGGCGAGGAAGGAAAAAGTCAGCTGAGGAAAAATAATACGCTCAATCTGTCCTGCACGGCTACATATAGGAGGCGGGGGGGGAGATAGGAGGTATCCAGAGGAATGTAAGGGAAGAGATGGAGATTAGGAAGCTCCTGCAGCCATGTTGACAAGAGAAAAATACACCTCTCACCGGGAAATAAAGCTTCACCTCCTCACTGCTGCATTTCCTCTGACATAGCAACTCATCTGGCCTCGCTCGCTCGCTGCAGAGGAGAGAGAGAGGAAAGAGGCAGAGAGGCCAGAGCGAAATAAAACACAACATCCATCTGCTTTCCTGACATCAGTGGTGAAACTGGAGTGTGTCGTCCATTTCCCGCTCTCACACACCTCGTTCCGTCAGTGACGCGCCGCTTCGCGGCGTATGGGCCTGCTGCATGTGCTTGTCAGAGATTCAAAGCTGGAGCCAGGCTCTTGGCAACAAACCCGTGGATGTGCTCTCTCATCCACCTCTCTGTCTGACTGGACACCATTTTTTTCTTCAGCCCAATTTCAGCTTAGCTGTGGCTCAGAGATAAAGACATAAAGCTGGAGCTGGACAGAAGGTACACCACCCATTTCTCTCACTGGTGCTGATTTTCTGCAAACAAGCACCCAAAGGAACAGCTAGCTTTAGCTGTAAACATGAAGGCAGCATGTCTGGGCTGTGGCACTGAAGGCTGGAGGCTTAACTGGCTAAAATCAGTGGAAAAGTGCAACTTCTTCTACTTTACATACACACACACACACACACACACACACATACGCACTGGTTCATGCACAGCTCTGATGTTTCTGTTGCAGCTTTTCTATCAGGCTGAGGTCTGAGACCAGGTCTGATGCAGGTTTGCTTTAGCTGTCAGAGAAAATGGCTGCACAGTCTAGACTGCTTCTGCATTAAGAGGGGTTCACGGTCGACTCAGTAACGGTTCGTGCCCCGGTCCTGTGGCTGCAAGACAAACCCAAACCATCACCGATCCAACATCCAGCGCGATGCTGACCCATTTGTGATGATAATGAGCCGAGAGCCAAACTCCCACGTTGAAAAGTGACGGCTATGTGGAAGTGTCAAAAACTGCAGTTCACCCCTCATCCGCTCGAGACTGGATGCCAAAGGCTCCATAGACACACCCCCCCCCCCCCACACACACACACACACACACACACACACACACACACACACGTTAAAAAAGCCAACTTCACGGCAGAAATAAACATGTTACATCAGGAATAAACATGTTTACATCAGAAATAAACATGTTTACATCAGGAATAAACATGTTTACATCAGGAATAAACATATTTACAGCAAAAATAAACATGTTTACATCAGGAATAAACATGTTTACATCAGGAATAAACATATTTACATCAGGAATAAACATATTTACAGCAGAAACAAACATGTTTACATCAGGAACAAACATATTTACATCAGAAATAAACATGTTTACACCAGAAATAAACATGTTTACATCAGGAATTAACATGTTTACATCAGGAATTAACATGTTTACATGGGGTGTGCGTTCAGCTAAAACGACGTGCTGAAACATCTCCCCTCTTATAACATGGAGGCTAGCCGGTACGTGTTCGCTACATCTCCGAGGTAAAAGAGCAGAACGTTTGTCTGAATGCAAACGGTATAAAAGACAAAGTTCGCAATATTACTGCTTTTCAGAGCAGGTCTGAAATTAAATTAAGTTAAATTAAATTAAAAGAAAGATTCTTTATTGATCCCAGAAGGGAAATTCCACATTGGATTGTGCTTTCTTTTTTCAATAATATAACAATACCTACATAAAAACAACAGTATAACCATCATGAATTAATCAGAGGTCTTGCTCTTCAGGCTGACAGCTGCTGGCAGGATGATCTTCTACGTCTCCGTCTTCCAGCGGACCTGACGAAGCCTCCTACCGATCACTCTGTTGATTCTTCACTGTGTTGTGTAGAGGATGAAGAATCCTCCATCATCTTCAGCACCATCTTTTTGGATATTAATCCATCCAGTCTCTTGACTTTGGTCTAATTAGTCCGGATACGTTAGGACAGGGTTTCCCAACCCTGGTCCTCAGGGGTATTCCAGGTTTCCAACTCCACCAACTGATTCAGATCAACTCAACTGCTCATCAACTTCTTTGCAAGCTGCTAACGAGCCTTTCATCTGAGTCAGGTGTGTTGAAGTAGGAATATCTGGAAAACCAGCAGGGATGGGGTCCCTGAGGACCAGGGTTGGGAAACCCTGCGTTAGGAGCCCAGATGCAGCCTGACCGTGAAAGTTGGAGCTAATTTTGTTCCACCTGGGTGTGGGCAGGACTGAGGCTAGTTATCAGTTCAACACACCAAATATTGGAGCCAGTTCTTTCAGCATCTTTTTCTCTCCAGATGACAATGATGGAAGGTTAGGGAGCGTCTAGCTAGACTTGTACAGACTCATGGGTAGGAGAAGCTGGGTTGTGGGCGTTTAACACTGTGGTTGGTGGATGTGCGATGCCTTCCAGTGCATATTCTGCTGTACTTTTGTCTCCTTGCTGATAAGGCATGGAAAAGTTTGCATGTCGGGAATGAATAGGAAAAAGGAAATCCATGTAGACAAGTTATTCCAGCTGGCCAGCATGGAGAAGCACACTGACTTTTGTCATTTGCTGCAAGTTTTCTGTCCTGAACCTTGTTTTGTATCAGTTCCATGACAGAGATGAATTTTAAGATGATCAAAACATTAGTTTGATCCTCAGATAAAGGAACAAGTGTAAGAAACAGATTAACCCCGGGCCCCGCCCCCGCTGTGTTTTATCCCCTCTTTTCTATTTTATATTTTCTAATTTTAGAAGGTATAAGCTTTCATTTTAATGTTTTTTCCCCCAACAATTTTGCCTTTCCTTTTCCCCTTTTTTTTCATTTCCATTTTGGTTTGCAAAATAATTTAGGATTTCTTAAAAAGGTGGGAGTTAAGAGGTTAAAGAGGTCATGAAATCCTTAGAAGAAGCTGAAGGTACACAGGTAACACCCACAGACAGTTGCTCCACATTTTTCACTCGTATAATGTGGCAGTATAACAGGCTTACAGCGCGGGAGGGTCTCATCAACATCTGCAGCAGTCAGAGTAAAAACAGAGATGGAACAAGCTCCATCAGGGACAAAGGCTGCAAAGGCAGCCATAGACAGAGAAAAAGCAGACTGGCATTCTCCAACCAGATGCTAAGTGGCTGAAACAGGCCGTGAGTGGCTGAGTTTGAGGCCACGCAGCAATAAAAGCTTCATGTTTGTGCTACAGACTGCTCTTGATGGAGTATAAATGGAAGTTTTTCAGAAACGAGGACAGAGTACTGATGAACGTTTGGTACGCCACCAATGAACCTGCTTAATTTGAGAGGAAACATCACGAGCATCCCTCTGTGGACAATGAGGGAAATATAGTGACCGCCTCATGCGACCTGTGAGCAATAAACAGCTTCCATGGTTTCCATAGGAAAGAAAGTCCTGTAATCAAAGACAACATCCCCTGCTGAGAGGATGTTTAAAGGAGGTGCGACCCCGGCTGCACGAGCTGAGGTAGGGTTGGTGTTCCCAGGTCTAGATCCTGCTTTAAAGGCTAACACAGGCATCACTTGGGAAGGATCAAATGTGTTTGTGCTCTGAAAGGATAACTTTCTTTTCCAGCGCTGAGAGAGGGAGAGACAAACGGCAGTCGAGTTTGATGGACATATCATTCTACCGATAAGCACGGGACGCTCAAGATGATCGGATGAGGTTTTCTCAGTTCTGTCTGTTCTACAGGTGACTACATTTTTTTTTATTTTTGGTGTCAGAGAATTTAATTATTCAGCTGTAACTGGCTGTAGTTCCACCCTGCCTTTAAATAGAATGAACGAACGAACAAGTACTATTGTCCCGTGAGTTCAGAGTTAACTCTCTGTGACTTATTGGGGGGGGTCTCTGCACTCAACAGGCTGCGGGTACCCCCAATGTGCGCTGCTACAGCACAGCTGAGAAGAGCAGCCCCCCACCTAGACACCAACAGACTGCAGTCCACGAACCTCTGAACTCACAGGACAATCGTACTCGTTCTCGCTCTGCTTAAAGTGTTGGTGAAATGAAGGAGTTGTGCTGCAGATAATGTCTGCCCCGTCCTTCCCGTGATATGGATGCACGCCGAAGGCTGACTCAATGTAATACTGTATCTTCTGAAGGAGTCAAAGTGATGCAGAAATATTTCTGGTGAGTAAATGCACATTCACTCCTAGAAATAAGGTCCAGGTTGAAAAAAAGAGAGAGTTATCCTTGAAGCCCAGTTTCCACCAGGGTCCGGTCAGTCCGCATTTTTCATGTTTCCACGGGCAATAATGGGGCAGGTACCCTCACATTGGACCCGAGCCATCATACTCTTTTGGCATCCTTCAATTAGGGCACTAATCTTACCGATCCGACCCAAGAAGGCGGAGCTTGGCACGCTACAAGCCACTGACTGGTTAAAAGAATAACTGGGCACCAACAAAGCGGCAACAGCGTCGTGATTAGATATACGGTTGTTTTCTGTCAGTGTGACGGTTCATTTTAACAACAGGTTGATCAACACGATCTGATGTCTCGGCATAAACTGGCCGTGTTGTTTTCAGCCTGAGCTGAGTTTTGCAGTCTCTGACGTAACGTGCTGGCGCTGCGCGAGGCTTCGGCTGACGGTACCTTTCCCTGATGCTCCTGCAGAGGGAACGGGGGCTTGTTGTTCATGATCTCCAGTTCTGTGACTTCTCCTCCGTCATCCGCCGCTGTTTCGATGTCTGCGCCACTTTGCTTGGTCATGATGTCACAGACAGATGGACTTTGAAATTCCCCTCTGGGATAAATAAAGTATTTTTCATTTCATTTCACTTAACCGAGTCACCTTTAACATCTTTATCATTAAAAGTGCTGATAGAAAACGTATCTAAAAAAAAAAAATACTGTGCTTCAATATGTTACTTCCTAATATTGTTATAACCGATTCATTTCCTTTTAAAACGATCTTAGACTGGTATGTAGATTTTACTAACACTTTGCCGAGCACAGATCAGTGTGGTTGGATTGCAGGAATAGAAATCGATCCATCGATAGATAGATGAATCCTTACATCCCTATTTTTTGTCATTTCAAGCCGAAGAAATAAAACAACCCTCATCCTTCGTTTCTGTGTCACGTTCTTCTTTGATGTTTAAGGTCGGCGTCGCACCACCATGACATCACGTTATCACGTAGCTGATGCAGCTTTCCCCATCCGGCCGATGCGCCGCCTACTGGGTAAAGGTACGGTTGCTGTGGAAACGCTGCAGAGACCAGGATTTGCCGTACCCTCCTCCTCCACCGTCCCGACCCGGACACGCAGGTGGAAACGGGGCTTCATGTTGTACCAGTTATCCACCATCATCACAAAGCCATTTACATCTCGGTTTTCTACGGCTACACGATAATTTACAGGAAATTATTTTCTTATTCCAACAATACCATGATGACCTGTCCCGATAACATGTTTTAATAAAGATATTGTGACTGGGGAAAGATCCCAAGCTGCTTCCAAACCACCTTCCCTTCTTATTTCAGACACCCGTGAACCCCTACAGTGCGAATTTCTAAGATCGGACCTGCAGAAGTTGAAAATCACAGTTTTAAGCTTGAAAAGTCCTTTTGGTGTTAATAGTTTTGATGTCATGATTAAGTATTAGAGCTGTAACGGTACATGAATTTGTGTGGAACCGTTGGGTACGCTAGTCTCGCTTCGGCACGACCCTGTCCCGAACTGTTGGGTGCAGGATTTGTTTATTTAGTTATTGATTGTTTCATTAAGTTCTTGCTGCCACCGGACATAACGGACCAGCGCAGCGCCTCACCATCCTGGTTCTAACAACTCGTAACAACATGGATGTGAGATTGTGGAGCTACAGGAAGCTCCACCACCTCTCCAGTCCTCTGTCTGAGCACTTCGGTTTAGATGAAGAGGGAGCTGAATGAAAGTCGACCAATCAAAATCAGTGTGTCGACACAGATCTGTGGTCGCAGTGTTTCCCCATCAGCTTCTCAACATTGGGAGGGCGCGGGGAGTCAGAGGGTAGGGGGGGGATATATAAGCTATATCTGAATGCCAGTAAGTGTGATAGCCGCTGCTACAAATCAGCTCTGCTGAATGATGCATTCATGAACTGTAACAGTAACCTTCCAGTTCCAGCACTCCAGTGTTGATAATAATAAATAATCATAAGCAGCTTCACTCTGTTAAGTCGCGTTTCCAAACTGATTAAAAAAAGAAAAACACAGGACAGAAAAATGTGAAGGTTGTATTAGTCCTGATAAAAACCGTTTCATTCATGAAGTCGTGCTAAATATTCTTAAAGGTAGAGTCCGAAGTCCCTCCTGTCGTTTCTGTTTGCAAACAGTATTCAAACTTAGCGCCCCTCCCTGTCAGGCTAATGGCCGCCTCGTTCTTCAGCCTATTTAGCTTCAAGCTTCTCCTTCAGAGATCAGAAGCGGCTACAAGCCAAACTATGATTAACCTGGTTTTCCATAGTGCATTATCTGAAGCTCTTACCTTTTCTTCAGTGCATATACGGTGTTTTCTTTCTTTCTTTCTTTGTCTTTCTTTCTTTCTCTTTCTTTCTTTCTTTCTTTCTTTCTTTCTTTTTCCTTGGAGAGTTGGAGTGACTGGCGTCTGCTCCAATCATGAGCTTATTTCCACACAGCGTCATGCTCTTAGCTCTGTCATTGGCTGCTGATATAAACAGAAATCTCCACCCAGAAACGTCCCAAACACACCAAAACCATGCAAAAGAGCGAATCACAGGCAGGGGGGGAGAGAGTTGCGTTCTAACGCACCACGGCACGGGAGTAGAGGCCCAAAGGCGGAGTTTGAGACGGATTTCACTTGCTCAAGTCTAACGTTTATTTTTTTACAGGGGGAACTCCGGACTATACCTTTAAAGTCCAGATCTAAGATGACGTGCCGACATCATTAAACGTGATTTTAACAGCGGTTTGTGAGCTGGTGCTGGATAGAAAACCAGATCAGGATAATGAACCTGACTTTGTAGGCGGTGCTGGGTCTGGTAGGGGGCGCCCTGCTTATATAATGATCGGAAACACTGGCTCAGGGATGCAGTATGAAATCGGCTGTGATGTTAAAGTTTAGAGAACTTGTTGATAAAAAAAACAAGAGTTAATATTTGTGAATTTTTTTCTCCATTACTGTACCGAGGTACATACCGAACTGTGAGTTTTGTGTGCTGTTACAGCCTATTAAATTCTCTCCCCCTTGTATGTATGTGTGTTATTGGTTATCAGTTATTGGTATTGGCCTTTAGGAGCTGAAATTTATCGGTTATCTACATCAGTTTTAAAAAGAAGTTATCGTGCATCCCTACTATTTTCTACATTATTCTTTAGGCAAATGGGGACACACAGTCTGTCCTTGTTTCAGTTTCCTTGTGTGCTGTTGTTTTATCCGCCCTGCCAGTTTCTGAAGAGCATCAGTTCAGCGGGCGTAAAGCCAAGTGGAGCTAAAACTCTGCAGCCAACATCTGAAGTGAAGCTAGCTGAGGGCCACAGAAATACTCCAGCAGGAGTGAGGGGGGAGATGGGGGAGGGCAAATCCTTCTCCTGTTGTTGTTCTGGTTTAGCATAAATGAATATTGACTGGTCAGAGGTCTGGGTCATGCTATTATGATAACAATGAAAATGATAAGTACAGCATCTGAATACTGAATGGAAAATCAAAGATTCTTTCATGTCAGTAATTTAATATTTTTGTCACATTTTCACTGAAAGATAAGTAAGGGTGTGTTTTCGGTGTGACGGGAGTTTTTATTCCACTGAGACAGAAATGTGTACATCTGTACAGATAACACATAATACATGAACGGTATGTTTACTCATATGAGAATACTAGTTTACCTGCATCATTTACTTCCCTACATCAACACGCAACCAATTATTCCCTGCTAGAAGCCACAGATAAATAACATGACCCGTTCAACTAAAATAGTCTGTTAGGATCATTTGTGTTCGTTTATCATTTCCAGCTAAAGTCCACAGTCTGCCGTTCCTGACATACATGTCTGGTCTTTCCACATTCGTGAAATTTGTGTGAAGGTGTTTGTGTTTCACAGCACATAATCTGCTGCACAACACTGCACCGCATTCACAAAGACAGAGTGCTGCTGTCAGTCACGGCATTGTGAACAGCACAAAATGCAGAATGAAGAACTACACACATAGCTGCACACACCCCGTCAGCATGACTCCTATTGTCAGCATGACTCCGATCATGCTGACTTCTATTGTGTGGATTTAAACTGCAGTGGGAGCTTTGCAACTTTGCCACCGTCTTGCACACATATTTTCTATATTTCCATACTAGCAATAGGAAGTTGTTCTGACGTGGAGCGTAATGAGTGAGGAAAAATAACGCTCATGAAACAGGCTGGGCGAGATGATGCAGCATCACCATGAAAACCACTCTAGCTTCTTTTAATTTAACAAACGACACATTAGTGTTTGCCGCTGGATTTAGGCTGCAGGTTCAACCTTCTCTCCCAGGCTGAGGGGAAGCTGTCCTGCAGGGACTCGGTCTCTGGGTCCACGGTCAGACACCGCCGCTCATTAGCCACCACAAGGAAAGGTGACCACTTCCATCAGGATATTAAGACAGGAAATGAAATGGGCAGGGAGGGTACATCTAGAAAATGAGCCGTACGGGGGGGGGGTTCCGCTTATTCTCTGGCTTTGTGCCCAGCTGAGCTGCAGATGTCCCTGCACGTGTCTGCCCTGTCCACCTGGCATCTGTTAACAGTAATAACGTTTTCCGTCCTGTTAGCACACTGTGGGAGGGGCGGGAGGATCTAGATCAGGGGTCTGTTTCAGGATCAGCTTTAATGAAACCCTGAGATGTTTAACCTCAGATCAGAGAAACTGAGTTTTCCGTAACACAAAGGTTGGTAACTCAACCCAGGGAAAGAGGAGGAACTATTTCTTTTTTTAGTGGGTGGTCTCCCTCTCTCCTCCAAAAATAAAGGCCGGATGATTGAGTTGGCCAAAAAGGGAAAAGATAACCCCTAGCTGTTAAGAAGATTAGACATCCATATACCCCCTTCCTTAAAATAGCTTATTAAAAAGAGAGATATAACCCCCCGAGGCGGGTCCCCCCCCTATTTAAAACCCCTATTATTTTTTTTTAAAAATAAAAATATATATAGTGATATAAAAAAAACTCCCCCCCCCTATAAATTAAATAACTTAAAAATAAATATTATTTTTTTTTTATCTGAATTTTTTTTTTTTTTTTATTTGTTGGCTTTTTTATCATAGAATTTTTGGGTTTTCTCCCTCTTGAGAAAACCCCTTAGGGTTAAGGGAGGATTACAATTTTTTACAAAAAGGTAGCGATCTTCTCTTTTCTGAGGCGGGGTTTCCCCCTTGGGGAATCTAGCCTGTTTCATGAAGCAGAGGTAACTTAAACCTTCGGTCAGTTACCATGGTAACAGACTCTGAAACTAACCTGGTCTGGAGCAGGTTAATGTGGAGAAACCTTGAGTTTCTCGCTGTCTCCGCCCACTTTCAGCCACACTCACCGTTTCATTTCCTCATTTATTCATTCATCAGCGGTGAGTTTTATCTGCTGCCGTCTCAAATAAAACATGTTAAAATAAATCAGTTGGTAGGTTACAGACGTGTTCTTTCCATCAGGATTTCATGGATGAAGATGCAGCATGACTGCGGAGAGTTACACGTTCTGAGATCTTTACCAGACCACGGATAGAAGTTCTTTCATTTCCCCACAGTTGTCATTTCTGGCGTTACAGTTTCACATCACAGTCAGTTATCTGCATACACAAGCTGATCCATCCGTACATCTGGGACATCACCAGCCGTATGTGACAGCTGGAGGTCCCGTCTCTGTTTACGAAAGATGGTTTGGCCTGATTATTTGACCTTACCGCTGTCTCTGTCTCTGGGTAAATGGTCAAGGTGTATGTCTGTCACGTGGAGAGCTGTGGTTCAGTCCCTGGTATGACCTATTTCATGTTTTCCCCTCAAAACATATTGTTTATGCCATGCGTTCTTTCCCAAATAGATATTTTTCCTTCATTGGAGATTAAGGGCACAATTATATTTCAACTTAAATCTTAATGCTGCCGATAAGTGCGCTTCTCCCCCACAGGATCGCGCCCAAGTTAAATAAATAAATAAAAAGGCTGCAATGAAAGAACAGAGTAGGATTCGAACATCAACCTCCCAGGTGGGAGACGGGTGCGAAAACCATTCAACCAAACAGGCATCCATGCAAAAAACCACCTAGAATCATAGTGACAGGATCCTAGACTGTCGCGTGACCATTAAATGGTTCTATCCTATAACAGCATTGTAATAGTAAAGGACAGCATTTAAGCATAAATCTTCTCCACGCTGTCTTTTTTTTTTTGTGGCAGCAGTTCAAACTCGCGATATGAGGCTTTAGAAGTTCTCGTTCCATTCAATGGCAAACACAGCCCCGCCCTCGCGTCTACGTTGCCATGGTGACTGGTCGAATCGGTGCTCCATTGATGCTGGCTTTTTATCATGGTAGCACACGTATAAAACCCCGGGTTGATCTGCCCCGAGTTGATTGAACCAACTCAGATCAGCTGTTCTGGGACCGAAAACTCAGAGTTTCGTATCACCGAGTAGATCAACTCAGAGTTCAGGGTTACACTCAGTTGAACCTGCTTCGTGTAACGGACCTCAGTGATTCTTAAACCATGGCCCAAGCCCGGGCCTCCAGCGCCGCCTAGAGGGCCTCGGAAAAACTTTCCTTTTTCACATGTGGGCTGTGAGGACCGTATATTTACTGATATTTATGACTGGATGAGTTGCAATGTAGCCTCCCCCCACCTGGTGGCGCTAATTTGTCAAAGTTCAACAAACAAGCAGAAGAAGACACTCAGCTAGCCGCTAGCCTGTAGCTAACGTTGAATAGAAGAATTAAAACTAAATAATGAAGACAAAAATGGTCCCAAACCGCCCCTAAAGAGGCAAAAATCCACTGCAATTTATTAAATACGGATTAGTGAATGGAGATAACAAAGCAGAGCTGAGAGGATGGATGGAGCACCAGCTAATGCTAATGCTAAAGCTAACATTGATGCTAACACTAACGTTAATGCTAATGGAAGCCCTGAAGCATCTGCAATCTTCATCCAGAAACAAACATCTAACACTCGTTGGAAAGAAAGAATTGTTCAAAAGAAAGAGAAAAAATCAGCTGTTGATGCAGAAAATGTTTGTTATGTTTGGAAGTTCTTTAAAAAATCTAAGAAAAGTTGGAATAAATAAATTGTTGAATGAAATGTTGTGCTTTAATGGCCTGTCTAAAATAAAATCCAGGTTTTTACAGATTATTTAAATTGAGCCTTTTTATTTTCAATGTGATCTATTACTGCAGCATTTTATCTCTTTTTTTTAAATCAGTTTCCATCAGTTTTTTCTGTTGTTACTATTTTTGTCGTAAAATGTTGTAGATTGTGTTTATAGCCTAATTCTGATTTGTTCTTGTAGGAGTCTGATTTTATTCCATGAATTATACGTGTGATATAAATGTGTTCGTGACCATCTCAGAATATTATTTTATATGATGTTATCCATGTTTATCAGCCACATTTTACAGGTTCAGTCTGTTAAAGGCAGCTGGATTTGCTTTAGTTATTAAATGACATCATTACATTGACACAGTGGTAAATATGAATGGACCCTGGACCAGTTTGGACTGAAAACTGGACCCATCGTGAAAAAGGTTGAGAACCCCTGCTCTCGACTCTGTTACCTGCTCGTCTCCACACACTGCTGTGATGCATTCATTCAGAATGAACTGTTGTCTAAAAGCTTCTCTTTTTCCTCTTTCTTCCTTTAAGTTTTCTTCAGAACTCTGAAATGCACATCCTCCTGCATCAGCACTTTAGTTAATGAACATAACCAAACATATCCTTGACTTGCACTGTCCAAAAGACTTGAGCCACCTCTCACTGCTTTAAATTTTCCTTCCAGGGAGTCAGACTTTCTTGTATTCTTTTACAGAGATCTTGAACATGCAAACTCTGATAAAAAAAATATCACACAAACACAGCGATCTTGAGCAATAATCCTCCAGGCTCTCTACAAGTCTTTCAGTTTTGTTTTTTTTACACAATTACTACTTGAACCTTGAGGGTGACGCAAAAGTCAACTGATATGAAAGACAATAAACATGATTTGCTGCTCAGCTGAAAGCTGCGCCGACTAAACGATTAAAATTATGTCACCTTTGGGTTTTGGATGCTCATTTGTTAGGGCACGATCTCATGGGTTTCCTCAAACGAACTAGACTTGAACAATCTGGATTCTGGCAGCAGGGTCCGACAACTTTGCACGGTCTCATGGTTGTTTTCTGAAACGTTTTGAGGACGAAACCGTTGTCATTACGCTGTGACACAAGTAGAAAGAGACGGCAAACTCCAGTCCGGATGGTGGCATCACCACCTGTTAGAGTGAGATGTCTGTCACTAATAGACAATCTATGCACGCATGTGTGCCGACCGAGAGAGAGCCAGCATGAAGTTCAGAGAAACGAGTCTTCTGTGTCGCATACATGAGCATGAGGGACTTCTACTTCGGGAGAAGCGTCGGCAGGGAGCTAACAACCAAGATCCAGCACACCCCCCACCCCCCTTGCGTCAAACGTTGCAGACTTTCCAATCATGCAGACGGCCTCTTCCAATCATTCCATTCTGACAACTGTTCTGGACTTTTGGCGCGGTCTCATGGTCCAAAATATACGGATCTAATCCCTTTTCTGGACTTAAGAACGTTTTAATCATGACAGAAGTGTCCATGTGACCCCACCCTTAGTTTTAGAAAGTGCACTCCTGAATGAAGTCACAAAAGTATCAACGGATTTTTAAAAACTATAATGTTGTCTGCCACATAGTTGTAAGGAGTCATAATGAAGGATCATTCAGAAGATGATCTGGTGAAAATGGCCCTTAAAACTAGCTTGTGGTATAAAACAAAAATTCCAATTAAACCTACATTAAAACAGATAAGAACAAAATGAGAACAAATTTTAATTTTGATCAATTAGCAAACTTAATGGCATGCTAATCAAAGGATTTTCTAACTTATTGCAATGACGTCCAGTCCTAAAAGCAATATTTACACGCAGGGGTTGAGCTGGCCCAGTTTAGTGGCATCGTTTTTTACATCACCTAACAATGCAGACATCTGATGAACCAAGCAGCCCAAATGAAGATATACAAGACATTATGAACGCAAGTGTTCACATAATGGAACAAAACAAAGTATTTCATGTGGGAAAACATGCCTGAGTTTTTAGCTCACATCTACTGGTTTTAAGCTTTGAATTTGAAGCAGCACGACTGAACTTTGCCGGATTGTACCAGTGAGGAAGGCTAATTTAGCACCTGTTTTACATCCAGTCTCCTTCCTAAATTCTCCTCAGTTAGTAAAACTCAGTTCCATGTTGACTCTTGTCTTATATTTTCTCTTTTCCTTGCTTCCTTCAACAATCTCTTGTTGAGCTTCTTGCTGCTTCAGTCGTTGTCAGCAGCCAAACATCAAGTAGCTGCACTTACAGTGGGTACGGAAAGTATTCAGACCCCTTTAAACTTTTCACTCTTTGTTTCATTGCAGCCATTTGCCAAAATCAAAAAAGTTCATGTTATTTCTCATTAATGTCACTCAGCACCACATCTAGACAGAAAAAACAGAAATGTGGAAATTTTTGCAAATTTATTAAAAAAGAAAACCTGAAATATGACATGGTGATGAGTATTGAGTACTTTGCTCAGTACTGAGTAGAAGTACTTCTGAGCTGGTACAGCCATGTTTCTTCTTGGGAATGATGCAACAAGTGTTCCACACCTGGATTTGGGATCTTCTGGTTCTTCTTGCAGATCCTCTCCAGTTCTGTCAGGTTGGATGGTGAACGGTGGTGTTCAGCCATTTTCAGGTCTCTCAGAGATGCTCAGTTGGGTTTAAGTCAGGGTTCTGGCTGGGCCGGTCCAGAATGGTCCAGAGTGGTTCTGATCCACTCCTTTGTTATTTCAGCTGTGTGTGAGGGTCATTGTCTTGTTGGAAGGTGAACCTTCGGCCCAGTCTGAGCTCCTGAACTCTGGAAGAGCTTTTCTTCCAGGATCTCTGTACTTGGCCGCATTCATCTTTCCTTCAACTGCAACCAGTCGTCCTGTCCCTGCAGCTGAAAAACACCCCCATAGCATGATGCTGCCACCACCGTGCTTCACTGTTGGGATGGCATTGGGCAGGTGATGAGCAGTGCCTGGTTTTCTCCACACATACCGCTTAGAATTAACTCCAAAAGTTCAATCTTGGTCTCATCAGACCAGAGAATCTTATTTCTCACAGTCTGGGAGTCCTTCATGTGTTTTTGGCAAACTCTATGCGGGCTTTCATATGTCTTACACTGATATACTCCTTGGACAGTTCCTTCCACCTCATGATCCTCATTTGCTCTGACATGCACTGTGAGCTGGAAGCTCTTATATAGACAGGTGTGTGTCTTTCCTAATCACGTCCAATCAGTTTAATTAAACACAGCTGGACTCCAACGAAGGAGTAGAACCATCTCAAGGAGGATCAGAAGGAACGGACAGCATGAGTTAAATATGAGTTTCACTGCAAAGGCTCTGAATACTTATGACCATGTGATATTTCAGTTTTTCTTTTTTTAATAAATTTGCAAAAAATTCTACATTTCTGTTTTTTTCTGTCAAGATGGGGTGCTGAGTGACATTAATGAGAAATAAAATGATTATTTTTTTATTTTAGCAAAAGGCTGCAATGAAACAAAGAATGAAAAGTTTAAAGGGATCTGAATATTTTTCGTACCTACTGTACACAGTAACACAACTGTCCCATGAAGCTTTGGACTGTAGAACAAAGTTCTGAAGTGTGGTTTCAGTTTCTCATTTCCAGGACAATGCAGCGTAGCATCAACCATAAGAATATTTATCACAAATGTCAACGTTTCATCAGAACCAATTTGAGCCAGAAACTTCAAGTGTTGCTTTAAAATCATGCAGATCAGTGTTTGTTCCACAGATAATGTACAAAAATGATAATGGTACACACACACACACACACACACACTCACACACACACACCCAATTGACGGCTAAACTTAATCTGTACTACCTACCTGTACTGTGGGCTCACTCCAGCCAGTAAAACGGTCTTGTTGTTATGTCCCAAGTCAGCTAGGTTGTTTAGAATATAACAAAAACCCTGGTTTTAAATGGTGGAGTAACCGGGTTTTATTGTTCTGGAGGTGGAAATGAGGCAGAAACAAACACTGGGAAACTGTAAACTGAAAAGGAGATGGGGTTAGTAATGCTGCTCAAATGAATGAAATAAAAAAGACAAAGCTTAAAATAAAGGAAGTCAAATGTTGAAAAACCAAACACAAACCTAATCTAGTATTTCTACGAACCAAAAAGGGAAAGGAGCAGTACCAGTAAGCTAAAAACTGTAACCAAAACCCAAAACAAGGCCTAGCTATCCCAGCTCCAAAACTAACTCAGTGTAGAACTCAACAAACCCAAAGACAGCTTATAGAAACTTACCAACTAAACCATTACCAAGAGAAACACCTGGAAAACCAAAACTAAAGAAGCCCAGACTGTCGCAAACTAAAGTCATCAAAATCCACAAACAGAGCAGGCTTACACCAAACGATTTTCACCGTCCCAGACTTCAGACTCCGTTGCCTCGATCTTCAAGTTTGAGATGTAATCTACGCTGATTTACAGCAATCTTTTCCCAGTCTTGGGCTTGCAACAATGTCAAAAATGTTTGATATTATCACAAGTCGTAGTGACGCAACACAATCAACAACCAATAGCTGGATGAGCTCTGACAGCAGCGGAAACAGGTCCGACCTCCAGAACCGTCAGTACTCAGAGCACTATCGAAGCCAGAAAAAGATATTAGGTGTGCACTAGCAAATACTAGATGTGCCAAATTTATTTTCAACAGTGTTCCACCTCCACTAACATTAAAAAAAATGTGTCTCTCTCAAATACAACACTGTTAACACAAAACATCTCCACATGATGTGTGTTCTATCAGTAATAGTCAACAGTTTACAGCAGGTCACACATGTGACATGCTCTCTGATAAATCAATAAAGTAGCCGAATGGATCAAAAATCCCTAACCATATTTCGAATTACGGGGGATTTGGGGGGTTTGACCCCCCGATTAAGACTTCATCCCCCCTGAAAGAAGTTCAAATAACAGATTGGGGGGGGTTGCAACATGTAACTTTGTTAGCTGTAATCATAAATACTACAATAAATGAAATCTTACTGTACATCTGCTGTCACTGGCTCAAGTTCTCAGAGTGGGAAGAAGACAGAAAAAAGGGGGCGCCCCCGCCCCAGGCAAGTATGATGAATGTAAATAACTAGCTAACTAGTTTGACTCTTTATAGAGTCTTTCAGAGATTTTATTTGATTTTAGATTTTAGTGACAGGTGATCAGTTTGACCGCCGTTCCTTTTTTTCTTCTTCTTAGTTTCCAGACGTTGTGGATCAGGTAATGTAGAAGTATTTAATAAAGGGTGGATCGATTGATGCAGTTTTTTTTTATATATATATACAACATATTGGACGTTCACATCATCTTCAGGTGCACCTAAACCCAAACAGCTCAAAGGAGTTAGAAGAAAAAGGACGTGTGACCGAGTTTAAGAGGGAAAACATGCAGCAACGCAGGTGGGACAACCTGGACAGCACAACCCAAAGAAGCAGCAGACTTCTGTGCCAGGTACGGAGAAGCTGGTTAAATAAATTAAAACGATGATGATATAATTCATACACCGGTCGCACGTGCTGCAAAGCCAGCTTCATCACGGTGCTGCAGCAGGAGAGCAGATGGATCCGCCTCGCCAGGACTCTAAATAGTAGTTTAGCCTCATAGTAAACAGTGTAGACTGTCCTGTCCGAAATATTCCTGCCTTTAGATAGAATAACTTCTTACTTTTGTCAGGCTGTCCTTGTGTTCTCTGTCACTTCAGGTTAATTCACTCTCTTACCGATTTTCATACAAATTCAGGGCTGCGTGGATAAAAGGTTTACATGATGTGTTTCTTTACTGAACAACGCTGCAATCGCAGCTTTAAACTTAGTTTTTGAAAACAGTGTTTGATTAAATTAATATTATTTTAGGTGTATAAATTAAGAGAAATATTTCAAGTTTAAAACATCATGTTAAATTGACAAGAGAAATATAATTCAGATTTTTGCATGTTTGTAGTGTTTTATGTTTGTTTATTTGTGTATTAGCATACGACACTCTGTTAAACTATTTCATAATTTTAATATAGTTGTTTTAGAAAGGCTTTTGCCTTTTTGATGTTAGCTTTGGAAAAAAAAAACCTTACAGTAATTTTCACTCAGGCAGGAGTGTAATCTGTTTGGATTGTTTTACATATATGTGGATATACTGTACATTCTTGTGTACTGAAAGCTGACTAATTTTAGTGGATTAAATACCTTTATACTTTAATAAACTACCTAGACTTCATTCACAGAGCCAACATGAGCAAGAGGATGTCAGACATTAGGCTCTATTTAGGTGCAAAGAAAAGAGTAAATTGAATCTTAGGACTTAATAATACAGCCTGCTTTGTGGTGGTTATGTAGCTTAATACAGAGCATTATTACATGAATAATGATGTTTTTTACATGTGCTGCTGTATTAAGGAGACAAAAGGGGAGATTATTTGTGGACAGGCAGGATGAGGCTTACAAAGACTACAAAGATACTGTAAAGATGAAGAAGAATATAAGACTTCAGTTAAAAGAAGTACGCGCATGTGCTGCTTTGAGTTCCCTTTAGAACCTGGAGAAAATATTGACCCCCCAATTCTTAATGTATAATTCGGACCCTGTCCCTAACAGTCATTGCTGCCCAATAGATGGTTTCTGAGCAACATCACAGATAGGATGCGCACGCAACCAGGGGGCAAGAAAACAAAGGAAAAGCATTATTGAACTATGAGCAGACGTGTGTTTTACATACAAAACTCGACTTTTAATGCAGATGAGGTCAAGATATGACGTGAAAGTGTCGGGGAAATATAATGTTTGAGTCCTGGTATTTGTTCGGTTGCAAAAATCAAAACATTAATGCATGTGAACTAGGGCTGAACGATATGGACAAAATTTCATATCTCAATATTCATGCCGGACATCTCAATATCGATACGATATGATATGACTACGGGTTCGTTGAAAACTAAGCACTTTGGTGCAGTTTTGTTTGTGACTTCCAGAGCTTTATATGAAGGACAAGCACAGGGGAAATCGATATCTTTTATATAGTTGCTTTTGCGATATTAATATCTTGAATGTCCATATCTCGATATAGATACGATAACAATATATCTTTCAGCCCTAATGTGAACAGTTGAAAATGGTGAAAATAGGACAGTAGGCGTGACTGATCTTCAGAAAACCCTCGCAGATAACTTATTCCGGTTCAGACTATGATTTATTTAGTCTTTCACCATGGTCACATGTAGGATTAAACCACGGCGGAGGCAGAAATTATTCCCGTATTCTAGTGGGAAGACTGTAATAGCAGCATCACCGCCGCGATCGGCTGCATGACATAAACTGTAAACACTGTGTGTGACAGCCATCCTCTGCTGCTTAGACACGAACTTAAAAAAGAAGAAGAAACTGATGGTGGAGCCGTTTATGAACGTTCACGAGGCATAACAACGCACCCCGGAGATTTAGTACGAAGTACGGGGGTCGTAAATCAAATGGCGTTTGAGTTTCTACTGTTAGCTTGTTAGCAGTTAGCTAGTCTGTCTGCTGTCCACCACGATCTCATACACAATAAAGCAGAACGTTACACAAGCAGCGAAACTTACCGACAGCAATGCGTGTTAGTCCCTAACAGCTGGAATCAGCTCCTTTCCAAACGTAGTGATGATGTCGTCTTTGCCTGGTTTAATCCAAACTAGTGAAAGTTGCTCCTGTATGGAGGAGGTGAGGACGACACGGAGCTGAACTGAACCTGCTGCAGGCTGCAGATTGTTGTGGCCTCTTTTGGTTTTAACAAAGAGTCTAAACGAAAGTTTAAGCCGCTTTCTAACTCAGGTTTTTCAGGCAAATTTCAAATGAGGTCCAACACGAATAATATCCATGTTTCAACAAGAAAAATGCTGTTTTCGGGTGATGACTCCCTTACCAAGTTAGTGTAATCGTGATAGAAATATAACAGCAACGCAGCGTCGGTATTTTGTTATTCGTCATCAAAATACAGATTTATTCAATATAATTTAAAACACAAAAAACGGCTTACTTTACATGTTTATGAATGATATGAGTGCGTGTTTGGCCGTAGACTCCAATACAAAACACAGGCTTTTTGCCCCCTGGTTGCCTAGCAACTGCCAATGGCCGCAGCCTCCGAATTTGGACACACCCACTCTTAACGCTGAGGTCCTTCTTAAGTCACTTCTTAAAGGTGCCTTGTTTGGACGTTGCGTTTCCCAGATGCGCTCTTAACTCAGTAGCTTCTTTATTTTCAGGAGCGGCCAGACCCACTCTTTCGAACCTTCTTTAACGTTCCCCCTGCTAAGGGAACAACAGGCCCATCTACTGGTCACTTTTGGAAACGACACTATTTCCCGTGAAAAAAAAGTAGAAAATGGAAATTATTAAAAATGGACCTATTCACGGATCAGTTGTTGTATTGAGTCATGTTTTCTCACTCATGTCATAATGTCAATCATCTATGATGGAAGAAAACTGTAGTTACCGAGTGAATGACAGAAAATATTGTGGTTAAGTTTAATCATTATGGCAAGATAGGCCTGTGGGTATCAACCACAGAAACAAAAACATTGCGGTAGGAATTGTACGCAAATTATACGCAATCTATGAGGACTCACGTCATATTTACGCATTTGTCAGCTGTTCATGATGAGATGCACCTGCTTCGCTCAATAAAAACATGGCCATTTACGCATACCCATATCAGACCCGCATCAGATGTCTGTGCAGAGAACCAAACCAAACCACCCCCAAACCAAACCACCCCCTCCAGTCACCAAACCACCCCCTCCGGCCACACTTTGATATTGAACTATAAAACACTTCAGTACCACCCGAACCACCTATTTAGGTCCCCCTGACTACCTTTCTCTGCCAACCTCAGCACAAAGGTCATGTTAAAAATCATAGGTGGCACTGGGCAGTGATTCAAAAATGGCAAACACAACCTCTCAGTGTAATATGTGGAGCATTCCCATTACTTTGCGTTTACGCAGGCCTTTGAAGAATTGGGCACGAGTGAGTGGCAGAACAAGCCATTCTTTATTAAGTCACGTCAACCATTTGCGGGATTGTTGAATGCACGTGCGTCATCCTGGACGCACACTTTACGCACCAGATACAGTTTGTCGCCCATTTACCAAATGCTGCCATGTGGAGCTCATTTAACATAAGATGTGTGTAGGTGATTACATCCTCCAAGATTTCCCCCAGACAACAGTAACCCGACAAAAAGTTTTTGAAAGTTTGGTGCATATCGTTTTTGGCTGAAGCTTGTCAGGAGTTCCAGGAGTTGATCTATTTTTTTGCGAACAAGAAAATGTTACCCTTTTTCAGTGTTTCAATCACCTAGCCACCGTTTCCCGATTCTACTACTGAGCATCGATATGACACACACGCACGTTTCAGGAATCCTCTTGGTGGGGTTCCCTTCAGCCATTACGTCAACAAATAGCGTCAGAATGACCATTATTTATAGGGCATCTGTAAATTTCCAATCGCCTACACCTGTTTAGCACAATTTGGCCAATTACACAATATACAATGAGCTTTTCAATGAATATTTGCAATCACTGGTAATCACATGCATATTTTTAACAGTTTGTCTTCTTGCACAAACACATAAACGTATAAATGGGCTCAATATCAGCGTCGGAAAATAACCTCCACACTAAATGAATGGTGTCGATCGGTATACCTGACCTCGATTGCTTTTTTTCAGCACCCCCGGAAGTGGATAGCTTCTGTTAGGACCTTCTAAAGATGTAGCGTAGCAAAGACGTTTCTCAGGAAATAAGAACGCGCGAAAGAAGCAATCTGGGAAACGGGCGTATCTTTGCGATCCTTTGTTGGGAAGAGCTTCCTTGAGGCCTTCTTTAATCCAAAGAAGAATCTTAACTGGGAAACGCGGCCAATGTTTGTAAACGGGAAACCCATCTATGGATCACCGCGAGCATCCGGGAATTTTCGTCAAATTCGTCACATCCGGTTAGGTAGAAGGTGAAAACATGGCTTCGTTGCATAGGGGAGCCATTGAATTACCTGCTTCATTACTCGTCAATCTTCGTTTATTCTACTTTGGAAATACGGAGAAGTCCCGCTGTGTCTGGCTGCCATAAACATTTCTATCACACGGACAAGAGAATATGTTTGTTCCAGTTCCCAAAACAACAGAAAAAGTCCCGAGCAACATGCTAAGTGGCTAGCTGCTATCAAACCCATAAATGCTGACAGTTCACGCTGGAAACCATGGAAACATCTAACAATATGTTCGGATCACTTTGTGACTGATAAAAAAAGCATATTGTGGTCTTACATTTTAAACCCTGTAGTTGTTTTTGTACAGATGATAGAAAACACCATTAAATCAGTGGATGTACAGAATCACAGCGCCGCCCGCTGTTCCCGTCACCTCAGGACTGTTAACGATTACGTTCATCCAGATTACTGCCATCAATGTTCCCACATAAGTATAAAAGCATAAAAAGCGGCAGAAAGGCATTTTCAGCGTTATAAACATGCACAGTCATAACCAGTATGATACCGATGAGCTTCTAGCTGCCGGTAACTTATATCTTTATCAATGGGAGTAAACAAAGAAATACCACCATTTCTTAAAGATCCGGGGGAAATTAATATTCTATAAAAAATAAATGGTTTGAACACGGGGCTTACCTGATTAAACCAAATACATCATGAGATTGGGAAACTGATCGTCAGGCTGTTATGTAGGTTCGTCTAACCAGGCTGTAGCAGCAGAAGATGGGCATCACTTAGTCCAACAGATACTAGTTTTGCTTCGTATCTTCTTCTCGCCTCAGCAGTAAGACTTTCAATGTAACTGGACGTCATTTCAACATTATTTCAAAGACAGACCGGCGGGAAAAAAAATGAAAAAGGGTGCAAAAACAGTTTTAGAGTCTCATAGTCCGTTAGACGCCGTTCAAATACGAAGCATGTTTTCACCCCTACCAGCTTCGTGGTCACGTGAATTCCGGGTTGTGACGTAGGCTCGTGCTGATCCATAAGACCAACGTAGTGAAATATAACACATAGGGCTGTGTTCAAAAAGTCGATTTTCCAATTCTGAATGGATTCTCATATTAATTTCCAAAGATCAATTTTTCTTATCTTTTTTTAAATGACCATTTAATGGACTGCCCCCGGTTAAGTGCAGTGGCTCAGCCGCTCCACTAGGGGGAGATAGTGAGCTGGACAGAGTGTAGGACTACTAAAGCTAGTACAGTGCCAGAAGAAGACTAAGTGGGGCTGGTACAAGTAGTTTCTAAAGATTCAGTTTAAACAGAGGAAACATCTGCCTGTAAGTACTTTAATAAAGACAGTTAATGTTCTTGATCGAGGTGAAATTGATACTTTCTATTTTGTATGTTATCTTTGAAGTCACGACGTAGATGCTAATTCCGTGAACATGTCAATGGCATTTTCCATTAAAAGTTAGCATCAAGCTAGTGGGTTAGTCGTTCGTCGTTCTAAGTTTTAAATGCTGACTTACTGTGTATTTTGCCTCACTTAATCATAATTTTGTGAATTTTTATTATTTGTTTCCTGTTATTTGAATTACTGTTGTGAATGTAGTCTTTTTAAAATTGGAGGGTGTGAATAATTTTGTGGATGACTGTATCTGGGGAGAGGGTTTTGTTTGGTTTGGTCCTTACAGCCACCATTACCTACATTACTTCATTCATTCGTTCTAGAATATCAATATAATACTAGTATTAATATGTTGCATAACTACAGAGTTATGGAATTCGGGTAAAGGCAAAAAAAAATTTCAATACCAGCAAACCAAATTGAGATCGAATCGAAATCGGATTGGATCGGACAGATCGAAAATAATCGATTCAAAACCATAAGAATCGGAATGGAATCAATTCTTGAAATCTGAATCGATACCCAGTCCGAATAACACACTCATGCGCGTGGAGCCATAACTGATCTATTACGCATGATCAACAGCTGTTTAACCATCTGGACACAACTTAGCTTAGCAGCAGTCAAAGACAACCACAGCGCTGTTTACCTGTTTACCTGTAGCTCTCAGTTTAAAGGGAAGACGGCGGCTTGGCGCATTTGTAGTTTCATCAGTCCAGTTTCTCCACGAGCTCTTTTTCACAGATGAGCAGGAGATGCTGTTCAGTCTCTCTGTGAGCATCGTAGCTCTGCTGCTGGATTCATCCTGAAAACAGGTGTTCTGCAGCACAACCTGGAACAGGCAGTCGCACCTGAATACCAGTAAATAGCTCATGTTGGGAAAAACATCTTTGTCATGAGTCCAACACTTCCATTATGGACAGAAACTGATGTCCTCGGTCCACTTTCCATTTAATGAGTTGTGCAGTCACTTCAGAGCCTCCAAACCAAGTCCATAAAGCCTGCTCTGCGTGAGTGATGCGTCCAGCTGGTGAAACACGTCTGATGCAGACAGCGGGGTGGCGGCATCTTCATTAGGGCTGGACGATAATTCAATATTGATATATATTGATCGATAGAGGTTTTTTCAATAGAAAAAAAAGAGGGTCAATAAAAGTTCAATATAGAAACACAGTTTTCCGCTGTAGCCTATCGGGTAGCATGATACTACAATCACTACTTCCGCCAAACCAATCACAAACGCAGACCGCAAAGCTGAAGGCTGAATTGGAATTCAGTGTTTGTGTGATCTTTTTTTATGAGTAGGTCATTCAGCAAAAGCTTAAAGGGGAAATTCAGTTTCTTTCAAGCTGGACCAATTTTCTAGCATGAAATACATTCATTTACTCACCCAAACAGTTTTGGTGCAACTTGAATTACTTTGGGAGATATTTAGATCCAATCCAGATCAGCGTATGTCCAATATAAGGACAAATCACCATAAAAAAGCCTCTTCGAGCTCACAGGGGGTCTGACTAATGTTTCGTAACAAAACATTGGTGAAATGAAGGAGTTTGTGGCAGATAATGCCTTATTTAAAGGTTGCGCAAGGTTGCCCCATCACACTTCCATTATATTGGACATAGGCTGATCTGGAGTGGACCAAAATATCTTCTGAAGGAATTCAAGATACACCAAAACTGTCTGGGTGAGGAAATGAATGGATTTCATGCTAGAAAATGGGTCCCGGTTGAAAAAAACCGAGCTTCACCTTTAAATGGACAGGGATGCACCTAAAATGGCTTTTAATTTGATAATGGCTTTTTTTTTTTTTTTTTATAAATATCGATATCGATCAATACAGATTTTTCTATCGATAATCTTTTTTTCTATATCGTCCAGCCCTAATCTTCATTATTCTATTTACTCACTCTGAACACGGTTGTTCAGGTCGACCAGCTGTCTGTCAAGGAACAGTTTTATTACTATTACTGTAGCAGTAGTTAGCGCTCCGCAATGCTTACTGGGCAAGTCTCACCTACTGTTCTCATTCTCATCTGTATAACATATTTTATTTTCCCACAAAAAGCCTGTAGCTAAACTCCAGATTGTCTATGAGAAAGATCCTCTAGAGTGAAATGTTTGTTATTGTGCACATGTTGTGTGTTGTGCTCATATTCCATTTTTATTTTCAGATTTAATTCCTTTTTCCAGAAAAAAAGGTTTATAGTTTACAACTTGTATCAACTCTGAGAGAGTGAAATGTTTACTGTTGTCTGTGTTGGTGCGCTGCACCAACACATAATTATTGCCACAAGAAAGCGTAAGCTAGTCAGCTACACTGACTCTATGTAAACAGAGTCCTAATCGTCTCCAAGAGTCTCTTCTACAGTGAAATATTGCAGATTGCCTCAGCCGGCAATAAAACAGTCAATTCATGATCATTTCCATCTTCTAATTGTTATACTCAATAACATGTACATGAGACAAGAATACTGGCGAATTTATGGATTTGATGCTGTGATTGGTGATCGGCAGATACTGATTTTGGTGATCGAAGATTGGCCCCTGATCGATGCATCTCTAATGAACATGTCCCCATATGACGCCAACTTCATGGAGAAACTGACGATAAATGCTGAGGCTGTTCCGACAATAAAGACTGACAGAAAAGTCAACTATGAGGGCAAATAGTCATTTGTCTTATTAAATTTGTTGCTGGGCAACCAAAAGTCAGAAGCATGGAGTTCCTCAGACAAGCAAAGACAGTCTGCAGTTATCAGCCCTCCCCACAAACCTCACACATTGCGTTGTGGCCTAATTTCATATTTTTAGCCCATAAAATTTGCAGTCTGGAGGGGAGGATGAAGTGGCTAAAAGTGGAGCTGCAGAGGCAGAGGTGTCTGGTTCAGATAACACTGGCTTACTGCAAACGGTGAAGGTCAGCTTGGGTCACAGATCAGTATTACTGCCGTGTGTTTGCAGGTTGGACTCATTTTGGGTCATATGGCTGCGGATATTAAAAAACTCTGACCTGTGCATCACTTATGACTCAGGGATGCAAACCAGCCTAATCATTTCCTTTCCATAATGTTAATCATGTCTGTCTATATTTTAATTCTGTATGATGTGAATCAATTTCCTTCAAACGCTATGATCCAAAACTAGTAGTTCCTGCATACTTACTTTAATATTCTCTCCTATAATGAACCAGGTAACACTAAACTCTCCTGAGCATCAGCATGAAACACAGGAATGGCGCACTCTGTTCCTGTTACAATAGCTAAATGGTTAGTTTTATCACAGTTACAGTCCTCCTCCTTAGCAGCTGCACCATAATTTAACTCCTGTTGCATAAAGCCGGGGTCTGCAACCTGTGGCTCTTTGGACCTTCTACAATGGCTCTCAATAACACTGACTAAAAGTGATAATAAATCAAGTAATATTTGAAAATATAGATAACAAATGTTATCATGTATAAGAGCAATTATTTTTTCCCAGCCCTGTGTCATACTTGTTTCAGTTTTTCATTTAAATAATTGCACTGAATTTCCACAACTTAAAGTACCACTAATTTGTTTTTTCTAGATCTGTTTCTCTTCTCATTAGCTTGAAATGAAAAATGAAATGAAATGAAATGAAAAATACTTTATTTAGCCCAGAAGGGAAATTTAACATTGCCAAAAGCTCAGTCTTTTTTTTTCTTTTCTTTTTTTTTTTTGTTTTTTGTTTGAACAATATATCATTTATATGAAATAATAACATAACAATAATAATTCAGTCAGTCTTGTTCTTCAGGGTGATGCTGCTGGCAGGAATGAATTTCTATATCTCTCCGTCCTACAGTGAACACACTCTGTTGATTCTTCACCGTGTTGTGGAGAGGATGGGAAGTGTCCTCCATCATCTTCATCAGCTTGTGCAGCATTCTTTTTGAACGATCAGCTCCAGCGGCTCCAGAGCTCTCCCCAGCACAGAACCAGCTTTCTTGATCAGCTTGTTTAGTTTCTTCAAGTCTCTGGTTCTGATGCTGCTTCCCCAGCAGATGCTGCAAAGCTGATTGCACTTTCCACAACAGACTTGTAGAAGATCTGCAACATCTTGGTGCAGACGTTGAATGATCTCAGCTTCCTTAAGAAGTAGAGTCTGCTCTGACCTTTCTTGTAGATGTAGTCACTGTTGCATTTCCAGTTTAGTCTGTTGTTTAGCTGAACTCCAGGTATTTGTAGTTCTCCACCACCTCCACCTCCTCTTCCAGGATGTAGACAGGACTATGCTGCTTATTCTTGCTCCTCCTGAAGTCAACAATCATCTCTTTAGTCTTGCTGGTATTTAAGATAAGCTGATTGTTACCATTTCACAAACTGACTGACCAGTTCCCTGTACTCGGCTTCTTGTCCATCACTGATACACCCCACAACTGCAGAGTCATCAGAGTATTTCTGCAGATGACAGGATCAGAGTTGTACTGGAAGTCTGAGGTGTACAGTGTAAAGAGGAATGGTGAGGACCAGGGAGGAGGTGACTGTGCTCTCAGCTCTCATCAATGCTAGATCGCTAGCCAACAAAACGTTTATTCTGAATGACTTTTTTACTTCACGAAAGCTGGATTTTATGTTCCTGACGGAGACGTGGCTCCGAGCTGGTGAAGTCTCGCCGTTCTCAGAACTTCTTCCTCCCGGTTGTGGATTTCTTAACGCCCCCCGAACATCAGGTAAAGGTGGGGGGGGGGGGGTTGCTGTCGTCTTCCGCTCTTGTTTTTCGTGTCGGCAGCTTCCAGTCAACAGAACTTCCAGCTTTGAGGTTCAGCTTGTGGAGATCAGATGTGAATCTCCGGTGCTCTGTGTGGTGATTTACCGGCCGCCCAAATTTAATTCTGACTTTCTACAAGACTTTGCAGATTTGTTGTCATCTATTGTTTTAGACTACGACCGGATTCTGGTGGTTGGAGACTTTAATATACATGTGTGCTGTGAGGACAAGCCACTAACAAAGGATTTTTTAAGCTTGATCAGCTCTTTTAACTTGGATCAGCAAGTTAATGAACCAACACATGAGAAAGGTCACATCTTGGACTTGATTTTAACTTTGGGTATACATGGAACTGTTAAGGAGATTTGTGATGCTGGTATTTCTGATCATTTGCCCGTTTTATTTGAGTTCAAACTCCTAACGCCTGCATCTACCTCGACCACTTCTGTAAGCTCTCGTCTGATCAATGGACAGACGCCGTCCCTATTTTTGTCTGCTTTTACTAATTTAGAGCTCTCTTTTCCGGAGTTTCACATTCATGGGGATGTTGATAAGCTCCTGGATGATTTTAACTCTGTCTGTACAGGTATCTTAGATGTTGTTGCTCCTGTCAGGACTAAACGCTGTAAACCAGCTGCAGAGCCGTGGCTCAATGAGCACACTCGCACGCTGAGACGAGCCTGTCGGCGGGCTGAGAGAAAGTGGAGGAAAGACAGGCTTCACATATCCTTGGAAATGTTAAGAAACTGCTTAACTGAATACCAGGCTGCTGTGAAGGATGCTAAGACTCTGTTTATTTCTAACTTTGTGTCTGAGAATATCAGCAAGCCTCACACTCTTTTTAATTCTCTGAACTCTCTCTTGAATCCTTATGATTCATCTTCTCCAGCTTCCTCTTTTTCACTTTGTGAAAATTTTTTTAAATTTTTTGTTGATAAAGTTAGTGCTGTCAGGTTTTTACCCTCAACTTGCACACTTGATCAAGCTGTTTCATCTGTTTTACCTCCTGTTTTAGATCATTTTGAGCCTGTGACTTTATCCCAGATTTCTGAAATAGTTAAACGTCTGAGGCCCTCATACTGTCCTGGTGATATTATTCCCCCAAGATTGTTTAAAGAGGTTTTTGGTGCTGTAGGTCCATGGGTGGTTAGTCTTGTTAATACCTCTCTCCTCATGGGTTGTGTACCAGCTGCTTTTAAACATGCTGCTGTGCAACCTCTTCTTAAAAAGAGCAACTTGGATCCGAATGTTTTATCAAACTTCAGGCCAATTTCAAAGTTGCCTTTTATTTCAAAAATATTGGAGAGGGTGGTATATGTTCAGTTGCAGGATCATCTAAAACTACATGACATTCATGAGAAGTTTCAGTCTGGTTTTAAGTCCTGTCACAGTACTGAAACAGCTCTCCTCCGGGTCTGCAATGATCTGTTTTTAACTGTTGATTCTGGAGCCTCTGCTGTTTTAATCCTTCTTGATCTCACTGCTGCATTTGATACGGTGGATCATGATATTTTGTTGTCGCGATTGGAGCATTCTGTTGGTGTAAAAGGAGTGGTATTGAAATGGTTTAAATCCTACTTGCAAGATAGGAGTTTTTCTGTTCACCTTGGGCAGTTTCTGTCCTCTGAGGCTCCATTAAAATGTGGGGTACCTCAGGGTTCAATATTGGGCCCTTTGTTGTTTTCCCTTTACCTGCTTCCACTGGGGTTCATTTTCAGAAAATATAATGTGTCATTTCATTGTTACGCAGATGACATCCAGATATATTTACCTTTGAAATCTGGCGGGGATCTAGGGAATTTTCTTAAGTGCTTGGAGGATGTCAAAACATGGCTGAAATTGAACTTTCTCTGCCTAAATGAGAATAAAACAGAAATCATTGTTTTTGGGAAACCTGATGTTCTGGCAGGTTGCAGCAGTGCAGTTGGTTCCCTGGACTCAAACTGCAGCTTTGTGCGGAATTTAGGGGTTTATTTTTGATTGTAATTTTAAATTTGATAGACAAGTCAGTGCAGTAGTCCAGTCTAGCTTTCACCACTTGAGGCTTATTAGTAAAATCAAGCCTTATATACCTCTGAATGTCCTTGAAAGGGTCATTCACGTGTTTATCTTTTCTAGACTGGACTACTGCAACTCCCTCTATGGTGGGATTGATCAGTCTCTCCTCCGCCGTCTTCAGCTGGTCCAAAACGCAGCTGCCCGCTTGTTAACGGGGACAAGACGATGGGAGCACATCACCCCAGTACTGCGTTCTCTTCACTGGCTGCCCGTGTCTTTTAGAGTTGTCTTCAAAATTTTACTCCTGGCTTTTAAATGTTTGAATGGTTTAGCGCCTTCGTATCTCTCTGAGCTCCTGAATGTCCACCGTCCGTCTAGAGCTCTGAGATCGGAGGGACCAGATGCTGCTGGTTGTTCCCCGGACTCGTCTTGTTACTCGAGGGAGACCGAGCCTTTGCTGTTGTAGCCCCCAAGCTCTGGAATGGTCTCCCTCTTTCTGTGAGGTCTGCTAGCACCGTTAACGAATTTAAATCTTTTTTTAAAAACTCATCTTTTTACTCTGGCTTTTGACTCCAGAGAGCTCCATCATTAAGCCAGAATCTGTATGTTGATTTTATTGTTTTCCACTTTTTTTATTGGTGTTATTATTGTGATTATTTTTATATGATTTTACTTTTTATTTTTACTCACCTGTACAGCACTTTGTTACCTTTGGTATTTAAAAGCGCTTTATAAATAAAGCTTTGATTGATTGATTGATTGTGAGAGTACAGTTCCTTGTGGTGCTCCAGTGCTGCTGATCACCATCTCAGACACACAACCTTTCAGTCTCACAAACTGTGGTCTGTTTGTGAGGTAGTCGTAAATCCAGGTGGTTGTGGAGGATCCACCTGGAAGTTATGGAGCTTCTGACATAGCAAAGCAGGCTGAATAGTATTAAAGGCACTTGAAAAATCAAAGAACATGACCCTCAAAGTGCTGCCTGACTGGTCCAGATGAGGGTGGGCTCTCTGAAGCAGGAAGATGATGGCGTCTTCAACCCCAAGCCCATTACGATATGCCAACTGTAATGGGTCCTGAAAAGTGTTCACTTGCTTGTTGAGGTGAGCCAGTAAGAGTCTCTCCAGGACTTTCATGATGTGAGATGTCAGAGCAACTGGTCTGTAGTCATTTGGTTCAGCTGGTTGTGGTTTTTAGGGACAGGAACAAGACAGGATGTTTTCCACAGCACAGGAACTCTGTTCTGTCTCAGGCTGGTGTTAAAAAGGTGCTGGAGAACCGGACATAGTTGTTCTGAACAGGTCTTGAGAACTCTGGGACTGACACCATCTGGACCTGCAGCCTTGTTCCGGTTCAGTTTCTCTAGTTGTTTCTTGACCTGGTCACAGGAGACAGTCAGGCTGGAGGTGGAGGCAAAAGAGGTCTCAGGATGTCCTGATGTGGAGGGAGAGGAGGCTGTGTTCAGGTCCATGACTCAGGTGCAGGGTGACAGAGTGGAGGTGGGACAGGAAAGCTGTGGGCTCATGGAGGGTGTGTGGTGTGTTGGGTTGTCGGCAGGGGGGGAACTGAACCTATTGAAGAACATGTTCAGTTCGTTAGCTCTGTCCAGTCCTCCGTCAGTCTGGTCCCCCTTTAAAGGAGTGATGACATAGCAGTAAAAACTAGTTTATGTTGTTGGCATTACTGTATCTGAAAATTCTCCTAAGAAAAAAACGGCATTTTTTACAGCGGGGGATTGTTTTGAAACGCCAGACCTCACTTCCTCAGTAATACAGTTGGGTCCGGTGATGATATGGAGCTTTACCCGGAGACCACGTTGGCTTCATTTTGATTGGCTACACCTTATTTGGCTATGACCTTATTTGGAGAATCTCGGTCAAGCTGCGGTCGGACTTTGCTAAAGGCTAACTGCTAGCAACATGGGCGATTCAGACAGTGAGCTACGTTTATCAGACAAGACAGCATTTAGAAAATAAATAAACTTACAGGTAATGACAAGGTTGTGGCCCCCTCCCTCAGTGTTGCTGCAGAAGTTTGCTTTTAAATCCATTTGTTTGAAAACCTGACCTGACTGCACAGAAGTTACTACTAGCTCCATACACGAAGCTGAATCAGGCAGGGAGGGGAGGGGGGAGCGGGCAGTGCATAGACCGTTAGGAGAGAGAGAGGAGGGGGGGGGGCGCTGTTTACTTGATAGTGTGCTCTTATTGGAGCAATTAAATTACGTAGAATGATAGAACTACGTAGAATGATAAAACTACGTAGAATGATAGAACTACGTAGAATGATAGAACTACGTAGAATGATGGAACTACGTAGAATGATGGAACTACGTAGAATGATGGAACTACGTAGAATGATAAAACTACGTAGAATGATAGAATTACGTAGAATGATAGAACTACGTAGAATGATAGAACTACGTAGAATGATGGAACTACGTAGAATGATGGAACTACGTAGAATGATAGAACTACGTAGAATGATAGAACTACGTAGAATGATGGAACTACGTAGAATGATAGCCTGCTGTCTGATTCAACTGTTTCTGAGCAGAGAGACAAAGTTGACAGACCATAAACAGGAACTTTGATTCTCACTCTGGACATTCACATGGCTTCATCAGTGCACAGCAGATCATATTATACACCCAAAACCCCAGAAAAGTGAAATTTGATGTCATGGCACCTTTAACCTGAAGCCAGTGATCTTCTTCAGTCCCGACCACACATCCCTCACGTTGTTCTGCTGGAGCTGCTCTCCAACTTCTTCCTGTCGTCCTCCTTCACTTCTTAGTCTGTGTTTTCAGTTGTTTTTGTGTGGTCTTCAGTAACTCCCTGTCTCCATCCCTGAAAGCTTTCTTTTTGATGTTCAGCAGCTTTTTCAGGTCACTGGTGATCCAGGGTTTGTTATTGGGGAAGCACCTCACTGTTCTTGTTGGAACGATGTTGTCCACACAGAAGTTTATGTAATCTGTCACACACTCAGTCATGGTGTTGATGTCATCTACATGACGTTCACAGAGGACATTCCAGTCTGTGCAGGGCTTTCCACAGAGATACCAAGTAGCCAGCCATAACGTCTAGGTAGCCAGCCGGGCTTTCATCTTATTTCACTTATAGATGTTTTGGATACACATCATAACAAGTAGTGAATAAAGCTAAATATATATATAAAAAAATCTCCTGAATTGCACAGCCTTCAAACCAAGATAAAAATCCTCCCAGAAAAACCTAATCTGACAAGTAATGTCAGTAAAAAACCAGCTATATTTTGAAAAAAACGCAAAAGCAAAGGGAGAGTTGTTACAAACTGCAGCTACCTAGCATCACATTCCAGAACTGACCTTTTTTCTTTTCTTTTTTCTATTCTTTTTTTTTTTTTTTTTTAGAAGCTTTTCTACAAATATCTACAATTTATTTATTAACCCTTTGTTTATATGGGCAAGTCCCATTGAGACATACATCAGCAGAAGAACAAAATCCCATAAAAGAAGATGTAACTATCTTTTTTTTTGGGGGGGGGGGGGGGTATTTTTTTGTTTTTTGTTTTGATATTTTCTTTTCCAAAACATAAAAGTAGAAATAAAACTGTTTGAAAATAAATGAATAAACGACAACAAATGTACTAGGGCTGGGAAAAAATATTGATACACTGAAATGTCGCAATAATTTTGTTTGCTGATATATCCTTTTTTTTCTCTCTTTTTCTCTTTTTATTCTTCTTTCTACTTGTCCTGTCCAGCATCATAGCAGCAGAATGGAAATCCAATTGCTTTATTGTGTTGAACAGTTTTGCTTTACCAAACGGAGCTTTATGAACATAAGGCTCCACTTGATATCCTGTTTATTCATTTTATTTCTTTAATTAAACATTTGTCTAAAACAGCATTCCATATCATACTGCTGGGCCTGACAAGGGAGAAATGAAAGTTAACAGAGGTAATAATAGAAAGTGGAACAGAGAGAGAGGAGTAAGGAAGGGGAAGAGAGAGAGAGAGAGGGAGAGAAAACATGAATCCACTTCCACAGTTCACTGGTGCATCTGTACAGAAATCTCTAAACAACATTCCAAGGTCTCTGTTGGAAAACAAAACTAAAATCCCCTACAGGAGGACCTGCAGGTGGCTTAAATATCCTCAGATCATACAAACACACGCAGAACTACGCAGAGAAGAGGTACAACCTAGTCAGTGCAATGGGAAGCAGTGTCACAGTGTCAACATGCATAATAAAGGGTCTCCGTAGTGATACAGTCATGCAGATGCAGCCTCGTCTCTGAAAGGAGGAGGAAGCCCGCAAGGCTCACGACCCCAGGCCCCCAGCAGCAACCCAGAGCCCCCAGATCCCAGCCACCCCCCCCCCCCCCCCCAAAGAACAGACATGCATCCCCCAGAGGGTGGCAAAAGGCGGCCCCAGCCGGAGCCCGCCGCGGTCTGAGGGTCCAGGCCCCAGTGGACCAAGACCAGCAGCTGCCGACCCCACCGGGTGCCGGCCACCCCCGGGTCAGGGACAGCACCGGGCCCAGGGCCCAAGCGCCCAGGAGCCCTCGGCACATTCCGCCCCCACCCCACCCACCCTCCATCCCCCACCCCCGGACACAGCAGGCCAGGCATCCCCCGAGCCAGCAGATTCCCCGTAATGCAGCCGGCCACGACCACTACTGCGTGAAGCAGCCACTACCCCCCCTCCCCACAGTGGCGCCTGGGAGACCGGGGTATAAAAGGACCCTGTTTCCCTCTCCCCTCTCTCTATATTTGCTGATATATCCATTTTTAAAAAATGCGTTATCGATCTATTTTGTCGTTCTGTTACGAAATCTCGCGGGTTTTTGTGAGATCGTGCGAGATTTCGTAAGAGAAGATTTTGTTGGTAAAATAGATTGATACTGCAGTTTTTTCCCTAGCTCTATGTGTTACAGTAAATATATAAGTATTTCATATAGTAAGTATTTGTAAAAAAAAAAATATAATTTGTCTTCTTTTGAAAAGGCCATGAAATATTTGTGGCTCTGCACGACTTTTATTTAGCTGGTTTGAGGCAAAAATTGCTCTTTGGATTGTAAAGGTTGAAGACCCCTGGCCTAAAGAGTCCAGGGCAGCGAGCAGTCAAATAGTTTTTCTCTTGACGATATCAAGCATTTTTCTTTAATGTATAGGGCTTTGCATTCAATATTTCTCAGGCTTGTTGCTAGTTTCTCATCACATACTTTCACGCGCACCACTAACCAAAGAGCTTATCTAGCCTCTAAAATCCAAAGATGCCAATATGGTGCATCGGTGGGAAGAGGCTTGGACTTTTGGTCACAATGTATTATTTCATGTCAAATGAACAAGATTCTGGTATGTTGATGTCATAAATTTAAATACTTAAAGAAATCTTAAACACACAATTCAACCATTCACCATTCAATTCAAAATTTTAAGGCAGCTCTATAACTTAGGTAAGTATTTTACAGAGTGGAGGTTCTACGACACAATCTACTGGCCCTAAACAATCTGATGCTAATATCACAGAAGATCATCTGCCAATGAACACACACGTCATTTTATTTTGTTTGTTTTTTCAATCACAAAGGGGAAAGCAGAACATCAACCCAGCAGCTTCAGTGTTGATCCAGGTCAGTCTACACTCATTCAGAGACAGGAACCTGCAGATATGTGACAGAAACTGCACTGCAGTATAGGCTGGAACAATTAGTCTATCAGCTGCTGATGCAATCATTAGAAAACTTTAGCATCTTAATAATTAATGTGACATCAGTAGTTACAGCCTGAACTTTTAACCTTTGAGCTTCATTAATCTAATTAAACAACCACAAAATAATGGTGATAGAAAATGTTTAGGATCCAAATGTCTGAAATGAGATCAATCTTCAGCCCGTTGTTGCAAACTGGGATAAATGTGTCCCAAAGCTGCTGTTTCCTGGATGCAAATTTCCAAGTGACCAGAACTGCAACCCATGAATAATAAAGTGGTTTACTGGCAGTTTCAGGAGAATTCCCAGTTGGCCACTTCACAGTTGGACTGGTGCTGCAGTCAGAAAACAAACAAAAGACATACCGGTAGCGATTTTAACTATCACACTAACTTAATCTGCTAAAGATACACAAGTTCACTTTATACTCTTACAACACCATCAAGATTCCATTATAACATGGAATAAATATTAAAAACAAACACACACAAAAAATAAACAACTAAACAAGCATGAAGGGGCTCTGAAGCTAAAATGTTTTTGAGAAACACTTTGAGACAATCACTGCAATCAGGTGTTTTCTGTAACGTCCAATCAGACGTCTGCACCTGCTGACAGGTATGCTGAGAAAAGTGCTCTGTGTCTGGGATAGTTTTGTTTGATTTTTTTTTTTTAATTATCATTTTCAACCACAATTCAACAGCAATATTTTATTTCACTATAATGTAATTTTGTAAATTTTTATTTATTATTAGTTTTTTTGTTTGTTATTATTTGAATTACTGTTGTTAAATAGCCTTTTCTTTAATAGGGCTCGAAAGGGCACGTGACATTTGTGCTGGGAGACTCAAACTCGTGGTAAAATGGATCAAATCAAAGAGAATGTTGCAGTTGCATTGTTGACTGCTGTATCACTCTCGCGTCTCCTATTCCTCTGTGTAAATCTGCGTTATCTGCAGCTTTCACCTCCATGTGTCCGAGATGTACTGACGGTCCCCAGTCTGGACGGGTTTCATTCATTTCATACGCAGGTCTCGCTCAGAGACACACACACATTATTACTTTTAGAATGAGGTCAGTTATAATGAACTCTAAAAGTCAACCTGCTCTGAGTGAGGACATTTATGCTATAAACCCAAAAGTAATCTAAAGGTGGAGGAGAGAGAGTAACAGTGCTTTTACTTCATTTGTGTTCTCAGCTAGCTTGGCTAATAGTAGCAGCCAGCTAAATGCTGCGTGTGATAACACTACTAGCACCACAGCACACTAGTAACAGAACAGTCTGAAAATACCGTGAACACACCAACATGTGTCGGGTGATGGTGCTGAGAAAGATATTTGGTCGCCTCACGGCTGCTAGCAGGCCATTCAGCATCTCTTCGTTAGCTCACATTTCCAAACTTCCTGGAGAAAAATCTCACCACATCATTTTTTTTTTTACCGGAACGATTGTGTGAATGATTGTGAAGGTTAATAACGCAGCACGACTGCACCATGTTTTTAACTTGTAAAAAACATGGACATCAAAAGAAAAAGAACAAGGGGCAGCTTCGTGAATGCAGTCGACGTAAACAAACTTGACAGGTGACCATAAAACCCACAGTGCATTTCGGTTTTCACAGTCCACTACGTCAGCCTTTCGAGCCCTATCAGAGGGTATGAATGATTTTGAGGACGACTGTGTATGAATTAACTTATACAGATGTGAGGTGGGACTAAAATCTCAGTCGTAAAAGAAGTGAAGATGCTTGAAACTGGTTCAGCTTAATGTGTGAACGTAATTTACCCGAGTGGTGGAAAAGAAAAACGATGCACAGATCTTCATGTTAACACTGTAGAATCACAGGCTAGCAGGGGTTTCCCACATTAATATCATGAGGATGTCTCACTAGTTTCATGTTTTATATTTCTCATGCATAACTCAGTTTAGCTGCATTAGACTTTTCTCAATCCAGGACTTTTCTAGCCTCGTGAGACCATCCTGATCTGGCGAGCTTCAGGTTTTCGCTCACAGATCAGTCTGGATACTTTCCGTTGAAGAGAATTTGGAGCAGTTCATCAAACGAACGTCCAATCAGCGTTGGCTTTCTGCAACAAGTAAGTAGCTGAGTAGCAGCTTAAAGGAGTACAGCACAAGTTCCAGCTTTTTTCCAGAAGTTCGCCCCCCTCTGGCAACAAGTGGAAGTTGCCAGAGGATGTCGTGCACACGCATGAGATGCTTGGACTGCGTTGGTCTATAATTTAACCCACATTAGACACGATGTCTACTGAAGTAATAAAGTTATAAATCTGCACGTTGTTTACGGTTTGATCGTTGAGTAAACTGACGGACTCTATGCTAACATTAACAACATGCTAACGCTAGCTTGTAGTTCAGATATCTAAATTCACAGGCTGAGACCACGATGACCTTATAAAATTACCTCATCAAGTAAATTCAACAAGTGGCAGGAGTGCATCTGTTCCCCAGGAACAGTCATATATCTGTCATACTGCTACGTTTACATGCTAACAACTTAGCATTGCAATATTCTGCATCCTTATTTCCGTCATTCATCACATTTACCTTGTTAGTGAGAAGAAAGCAACTGTGGGTCCGTTTTATTCCCAGACTGGATCGAAGCTCTGTCCAATTAAAAAAAAAAAGAAAGAAAAAAGCTGCTTGGTTGTTTACTCCCGTCTTACTATGGTGTCGGTGTTGTGCTGTAAAACGCCCCCCTGCCGTGGGGGCCGGTCAGACTCCAGTTTGGTTCTCTTCATCTCACCAGACCAAACTTTTCTTCCTCATCTTCCTGGAGTCTGAGTTGGGGTCTGAGAGGCTCCTGTTCTCCATCTTTTAGCAGCAGCAATGTTGTCTGAACGTGTGCGGACCTGCGGTGGTGGAATACACGACACCGAAGCAGCCAGACGAACCAGAACGTGCAGCTCGTCTCTCCCACAAGCCCCCCTGGAGGCTTCGCACACGAAACTCTGGCATTGAGCAGAAACAGTATCAGAGACACCACAGTGAAAAAAGATCAGCTCATTCAGCTCATCATCAGCTGTTAGAGCACGTGGAGGAAAAAAAAGATAGGAGTTAACGTTTAAACTCAAGCAATGCACCTGTAACAATAAGAGGAGAATGTAACAGAAAGGCAGTGACAGCAGGAAGCCCCTTCGCTGCCTAACCAGCAGAATTTGGGAGAGAAAAAAGACAGAGGGAATGTGAGCAGGACAAAGGGAAGGCCGGTAAACATTGGGTGTTGCGTTCGCCGCTGGAGAAAGCTCTAGGTGGATAAAGTCTGCTGAAGAGAGGCAGATGAAGAGGAAACATGAGCAATGCTGGATGGAAGGCCGGGTAATTATCGGGTGATGCGGAGGAAGCTCCAGGAGGCAAAATCTGCAGAAGCAGAGACCAGGACGGACTGAAAGTGGAGCAGAGACATCGGGTCACGGGCTGGTGGAAGCTCCGGGAGGATTTGGGAGTGAAACTGATGAAATTAAATGAAAAAGACGTTTTGTTGAACAGGTAGGTATCTAGTTTTTTACTTTTATTGTGTGAGTTGCACATAAATGTATAAGTCTATGACGATGCTGATGACTGTAAACGCTGCTGGTGGTGTTCTCTTTGTGGACAGACGGCGTCGGAACATCAGCTGTTTATTTTCAGTATTGTAAACTAGCGTCGTGGTCATCAGTGATGTCCTGAATGCTTTCAGTGAACTCATAATCAATCAATTAATTAAAATTTTATTTATATAGCACTTTTCATGCATAGCAGCTTTACAAAGTGCTTCACATGATAAAAACAACACATTACATCAACAGTCCCCCAAGTTTATCTAAAACAGCACACATACACATGCATACACATACATACTCTCTCTCATATGCACATTGATTTACGACTTTGAATTGAAATGACCGATAAGCAACCACTTTAAGCATTCAATGAACAAAAAAGAAGGGTTATTGTGTGTGCTTAAAAGAATAAGGTGTTGTACAGGGAATTAATAACTCCTTAAGGATAGGGATGATATGTGACATTGACACATTTGAATAAAAACAAATCCAGTAATACAACCTACGTGATTTGGGTGAAAGCCAACTTAGTGAATTGTACATAAACTAATGGTGAGCTCTGAATGGACACTTCAAAATAAACCTACAAAGTGAATTAACAAAAACATTTATGGGCTGTAAAAGAAAATCAGCTGTGTTCATATAAATAATGGCAGCATAATCCACGATTGGTATTATAAGTTGAAGGACTAACTTTTTCCTTATGCAAAGGAAAAAACAATAAATGGAACGGTACAATGAGCTCAAGCAAGCATAGCCTCTCTTGAGTATATAATCTATGTGAGGCTTGAATGTAAGTTCAGGGTCAATCCAGAGACCTAGATATTTAAATGAATCGACCCTATCTCGATATGATCCATCAGACGCTGAAATGCTCAAGAATTGAGGGATCGGATGACTGTGACGCGTTCCAAACATCATGCATCAGGAGGAGTTTGTTGTTCTGAAACCATCTCTGAAAAGAATTAAAATTTGACTGAAGTGAATTCTGTATTAGAATAGGGGATTATCACGCTTACCGGGAACTTCCCGGTATTTGGGCACTTCCTCTTCCGGGCCATTTTAACAACAGCCGTTCCTGCTCTGTTATACTGTTTAAATCGTAAAAACTCCAAATATACTTAAGTTTTCATTCCAGACTGAAGTCATACTGGATCAAAAGCTGGATCAAAGTGATCGATTCACCGCGGTGAAGGGCCGAACTTTATAATAAAACACACGTTTGTTTGTCGCCGGTGGGGCACAACACCGGCACTTCACAGCATGCTAGCATTAGCCAGCTAGCGTTTATGGACGTGCTTAACATTGTGCGTCTTAAAACACACAAACATCTGAAAATCGGGTCTGTACCCCCCTCCCCCATCACCTCCGAGCACCAAGAGTTTATTTGGAATGATTTTATATTGAAAGCACGTGGGTATGAATGTTGGTAGGCATGCGCACAGGTCTGTAAGGATGTTTACACTTTTGCAAATTAAAACTTAAAAACTAAACAGAAGTAAAGAAAATGTTAAACTCAAATTTCAGATTGCGTTTTATTAACAATACTTTTTTACTTTTGATACTTAAGTACAGTAAATACTAGCTACTTTTTTTACTTTTGCTCAAGTAATATTCTAGCAGTCAACTTTCACTTTTACTTGAGTCATTTTCCAGCAAGGTACTTTTACTTTTACTCAAGTATGGCTTTTGGGTACTTTATACAACACTGGAGGGAGTTCCAGAGCTTGGGGCCAGACTGACTGAATGCCCTGTGGCCCATACTGGTGAGACAGGCCTGAGGGACAGAGAGCTGGCAGGTGTTGGAAGATCTTAGTGAGTGGGTGGGGGTGCTAAGGTGGAGAAGGTCTGAGATATAGGAGGGAGCCATGTTATGGAGAGCCTTGAAGGTGATGAGAAGGAGTTTGAAAGCAACTCTTTGTTTGATTGGAAGCCAGTGGAGTTTATGTAAAATGGGCGTAATATGATGAGACATTGGGGTCCGGGTCATCAAACGGGCAGCAGAGTTCTGAAGGAGCTGCAGCTTCTGGAGGGATTTATTCCGGAGGCCATAAAGAAGTGAATTACAGTAATCAATTCGAAGGTGACGAGACTGTGGACAAGAATTGCGGTGGAGTGAGGAGGAGAGAAGGACGGAGGCGGGAGAGTGTTGCGGAGATGAAAGTAGGCAGAACGAGTGATGTTGTTGATATGTGATTGAAAGAAAGTGTGCTGTCGAGGACGACACCCAGACTCTTAACCTGAGGGGAGGGGAGAACAGATGTATTGTTAACGGTAATGGAGAAACTATTGGCTTTGGAGAGAGTGAGAGGCGTACCAACAAGAAGGACTTCGGTTTTAGAGCCGTTTAGTTTGAGAAAATTGGATGAAAACCAAGAATGAATTTCTTGGAGACAGAGGGTAAGGGCGGATGGTGGAAGTGATGAGGATGGTTTGGTAGAAAGGTAGAGCTGGGTGTCGTCCGCGTAGCAGTGGAAATGAACGTTGTGTTTCCGGAGAATGTAACCGATGGGGAGGATGTAAATGATAAATAGGAGGGGCCCCAGGACAGAACCTTGGGGAACACCAGCTGAAACAGGAAAGGAGATGGATTTATGAGATTTAAGGGATATGAACTGCGTTCGGTCAGACAGGTATGAGGTGAACCAGGCTAAAGGAGAGTGGGTGATACCGATGGAAGCTAATCTATTGAGGAGAGTAGTGTGAGAGATGGTGTCAAAAGCTGCAGTGAGATCAAGAAGAATGAGAATAGAAAGCAGTCTGGAATCTGAGGCCATGAGGAGGTCATCTGTAATTTTGAGAAGTGCAGTTTCTGTACTATGGAGCGGACGGAAACCATATTGAAACTGTTCATAGATATTATTGGACATCAGATGATTGAGAAGTTGAGAGGCGACTGTTTTTTCAAGAATTTTGGACAGGAAGGGAAGATTTGATATGGGGCGTAAATTATTAAGGTTGGTGGGGTCTAGACCAGGTTTTTTCAGGATGGGTGTAACTGAAGCTGTTTTAAGTGCAGAGGGAACTGAACCGGAGCTTAGAGAAGAGTGAATGATTTTAGTGATGAGAGGAAGAAGTGAGGGACAGCAGGATTTTACCAGGGTGGAAGGGATAGGATCAAGGAGACATGTAGATGGCTTAGCTTTGACGATAATATCAGAAATGGATTGAACAGAGGGGAGATCAAAGTAGGAAAAGGTAGTTGCCAAAGACGGGGGGGGGTGATGAAGTCACCTCCAGCAGCTGCAGCTCCACATGAGGACAGGTGGTTATGGATGTCTGTGATTTTGGAAACAAAAAAGGACATTAGTTTGTTACAGAAGTCAGGAGATTGCATATGGAGGGGAAGGGAGTCAGGAGGTTTTGTAATGGAAGTGAGGACGGAAAAGAGGGATTTTGAGTTGTGTTGGTTCAATTGGATTAGGCCAGAGTAATAAGCAGATTTAGCAGAGGACAGAGAATTTTTATACAGGGTGACGTGATCAGTATACATATTTTTGTGTACTGTGAGTCCAGTTTTATTTGCAAGCCTTTCCAGTTGGCCCTGGGCTTCCAGGCGGCGTAGTGCAGGAGTGAACGAGGGTGATGAACGGCTGAAGGAGACCAGTCTGGATTTGACAGGAGCATGAATGTTAAGGAGAATATGGAGACTGTCGTTATAGTAGCGGATGAGGTCATCAGGTGAGCTGCAGGTTATATTGGGGAGGTTAGTGATGTCCATTGAGAGGGAAACAGTGTTGATGTTTTTAACATTTCGAAATGAGATGATGCGGGGGAGGGAGACTTTCGACAGGGGAAGGTTGATATTAAAAGTAATGAGCAGATGGTCCGAGAAAGCAACAGTCTTAGATTTGCAACCAGAGGGGGAAACACCAGAACAACAAACCAGGTCCAGGATGTGGCCTTTACAGTGAGTAGGAAAGTTGATATGTTGACATAAACCAAAACCGTCCAAAACCGCTGTAAAAAATGTTTTTTTCTTTGGAGATTTGACATATGCAGTAATGCCGACAACATGAACAAGTTTTTACTGCTATGTTATCACTCCTTTAATAAATATAGAAAAAAGAAGTGGACCCAGAGTTGACCCTTGAGGAACACCGTTTCTGATAGTTAAACAGTCAGACTGAGAACCTTGGAAGACAACCTACTGATGCCTGTTATGAAGGTGAGCGTTAAACCAGAGAACAGCACTACGACTAAGACCAATAGAAAAAAGTTTATCTAAGAGAAGATAGTGATTAAACATAAATAAACATAGCACCAGTAAAATATCCTTTCTCAAAAGAGGAGTACATGTCATTGGTCAGCTGTGGTAGTAGAGAAATTAGGCCTTAAGCCAGACTGAGAGGAAGACGAAATATCATACGATGTGATATGTTGAGAAAGTAGCTTAAACACAAGTTTCTCAAATATTTTCTCTATGTTACAAATAATTGATATAGGCCGATTATTATTGACATCGGAAACCTCACCACCTTTAAAAAGAGGAGTAACTCAAGCACATTTCCAGAGAGAAGGGAAATGCTTTTTTTAAAAAACTTCTCAGCTGATTGTGACATCATAGCTTTAAAATGGGTGTTTTTATTATGTAAAGCACTCCTTGATGTTGTAATGTAAGAAAAGTGCCATTTTTTTTTTTTTATTTGAAGATGCATGATTCAGAGGAAAGCAGTTGTGCTGATTCCAAATTCCTTTTAAGGTCTATCAACCCCATTTTAGGTGTGCCACATACTCAACTAGAAAGACAATTAGCAGACCTCTGCCAAGAAGCTCAGTCTCCTGGTTGAACATCTTGCATCAGTTTAGGCTCCCACCTTTCTCCTCTTTCTCTTCATGTTTTTTCTTCATACTTCTTAAACTGAGTAATAGAATTTGTGCGCTCAGCACATCAAATCATGCGTCCACCATAACAAATCGACTAAATTGGCTTAATACTGGCAATTGCATCTCGCGTGGGCTCATAAATTGAGCACAATTTGTGGCACCAACATGCGATGTGTTGTTGCAGAAACTGCTTTCAGCTCGTATATTTCTGAGATCAGGTTGTTTCAGCCAGTTAAGAGTCCCATTAACCATAAAGTTGTTGCTGGTGTTAATCTTTTCTCTGTGACACATTTATCTCATTAATGCGTAATGACAAAATAAACTGTAATTGCTTTGACTGATCCACACTTTAAGGGATGCCTCAAGACGGTTTACTGACAAGAAAACATTTTCTTCCTTTTAGTCTCTTCCTCGCCTCATCTTACGACCTCTAGCTGGGTTTAACATTTAGTTGCACTGAAGAAGCACAGACTGTCATGTTTTAAGAGAGTGGAAGTAGAGCAGATTTCTGTCTCATTATCTAATTTGGATACTTGACATTTAATATTATCAAAGACGATTTTTGCACTCTGCTCAAAGTGGATACTGGACAGTGCGCGTTCTCCAACACCACTAACACCGCCATCCTGATTGATTGATTCTTTGATTGATTCTTTCTATATTTGGACAAAACATAAATAACCCATAAAGAAATTGTTCAGCAAACTGATAGATAATAACAAATTAAGTGAGAAAGTAACAGTTACTATAAAGTCCAAAAGGTCCAAAAAGGAGCAGGATGAAGTAAAACTTATTTAGTCCTGTCCTTTTTTATCATCATATTTATCCCTAAAGTTGACCCTTAATCTTTCATTCTCTTAATTGCCAGTTTACAAGACTGGGTAAAATTTTAGAAAATATATATACAAAAAATTTGTACTCCAACATGCGCATGTAAACACAACCAATTTACCTAGGTACATGCATTCATATTTATGCACCTGTACTCAACCATCTTACACTTTTATATTTATTTGTAATTCTGTGTACAATTTTAATTATGTCCATTTATGTTCTCTATTTTTATACTTGCTGAATACTCGTTCTTTAAATCCTCTTTTAAACTGAAAACATTTTTGGACATTGTTTGAGCTCTTCATGAAGGTTATTCCTTCAGACACATGCTTTTCATCATTGTTCTCACACTTAAAATTTTCAGGTTTAATTTTCCCCTGAGATTATATCCACCTTCACGATTATAAAACATTTTTTTGTGCATGGCCGGGTAGTCATTTATTTCTAGCTTTATACATTAGTTTTGCAGTCGGTTATTCCAACAAATCACTAAAATTTAGCATTCTTAACTTGTAGAATAATAAATTTGTGCGCTCCCTTTATGGAACTTTGCCGTCCTTATTGCTTTTTTCTGTTGTATGATTGTAAAGAACTGTTGTGTTTCCCCACAGCTCAACACAATAACTCAAATATGGCAGAATCAGTGCACAGTACAGAATATAAAGTGATTTTTGATCCAAAAAGTGCTTAGATTTAGTCATGACTGCAGTATTTCTTGCCATTTTGTCTGAACAAACTTAATATGTGACTTCAGCACATTTTATGGTTTATAATCACACCAAGAAATGTATAATCATAAACCTTTTCAATTATTACATGATCTATTTTCACATGGATCTCAATGTCTGTATTACAATTACCAAATAACATGATTTTTGTCTTAATTAAATTCATTGATAATTCATTTCTATCAAACCATCTTTTTACTTTCTGCAGTTCCTGTGTGATTTGTCCTAAAACCTGCTGCAAGTCTCCAGAACAAAGAATGTTTGTGTCATCAGCAAACAGGATAAATTCCAGTGTGTCAGGCTTTCCAAATACCATTAATGTACTGAAGAGTTTTGGTCCCAACACTGATCCCTGGGGGACTCCAAAAACAATGTCCAAACAATCGGACGCGTGTTCACCAATCATGACATACTGTTGCCCTTGTATCCATTTGAGTACAACCCCTCTTATCCCATATCGCTCTAATTTATGTATCAAAATATTATGATCAATAGTGTCAGATTCTTTTTCAGATCAATAAATACTCCTGCTGCAAATAATTTCTGATCTATACAATTACTTATTTCCTCTATTAAATGCATTACTACAAGAGATGTTGATCTGTTTTTTCTAAATCCATACTGACAATCTGATAAAATATGTTTATAAATAAACATTTCCAGCCTTTTTTAAATAACTTTTCTTTTGGAAAACTGCAAAAGCAATGACACTGGCCTATAATTTATGAATTGGTGTTTGTCACCTGTTTTGAACGACGGTATAACTTTTTGCTATTTTCATATTATCTGGAAATGTGCCCGTTTGAAAAGATAGATTGCAGATATGTGTTAATGGTTTATATATTCCTTGAAAAACCATTTTGAGTATTGCCATATCAATTTCATTCCAGTCCGTTTATGTTTTACTTTTGCATTTACTCCTCCATCACCATAACTGATGTTCAGGTTTCTGCTGCATTGCATTTCACTTACAACAGTGCCTTGAATCAGTCTGGAGAAAACAGTGACTGTGCACTTTGTTACTGCACCTTCATTATTTCTCCCTCGGAGTACGGCCAACATTTTCTGATGCAAACAGGCTCTGTTTTACCTCAACAGTGCCTTTCTGAAAGTAAACACTGGAGCAAAATGTTCCCTAAACTTAGAGGAGCTCTGACAAGTACACACATAAAAACTGATTCTGGGTAAATTCAACAGTATAATATACTATCTGTGTTTAAACCGAGAAAAAGAAGCAGTACGTTCAGCATTTTTCCAGCATGTGCTGTAACAGACGTCTGTTCAACCAGCTGCGAGCCACCGATCGACATTACAAAGATCTCACGAGCAATCTGAGCTCAGCCAAGCTGCAAGACAGCATCACACACACACACAGTCCTCACAAATACCAGAGCTCATGACATTTATAAGAGGAAATGAAAAATAGCATTGTCCTGTCGCAGGCTCAGGCATGCAAGGCCTTGCTTGTGTCGAGTCAGAGTGATTACCTGGGAGTCACTCTCTGGAGGCAAACGCTGCTAACTTATTGTGGCATTATTATTCCCAAACTAATATCATAGCCTGCCAATCACTGGCAGTCCATTTCTTAACAACACGCTGAAAAATGTGTCGCTGCACGGGGAACGGATGAGAGGCACGCAAGCACACATTTCAATGGAAATACACCCACATACAAACACATTTACACCTGCTGAGGAGCAATAAAACCAGATATCCGAACACACACTCACTCACTCAGCAGAACAGCCTCCTCACCAGCAGATATTCAACCAAACACATTTTTACATCCTCAGAGGGCCCTAGGGCGGGGGGAATCGTCCTCTTCATCAGAAGCAGGGAGGAAGTCCATTGGCCAAATGAGATTGTGCTATTTCCTGACAGAGTTAAGCATCAATCTGCTGCACGGAGCCGCGATTCGCTGTGACCTTGGCCTATCACAGCACAGAGTCTGGGGAAGCTCAGACCTGGAGGATGCGGGTCTATGATGACGTTAGTCAGCCTTTATCTCCCTGCATACGTCCCTCTGCTGCCCGTGACTCCAGATCTGCCCCATCCTCCTCTCTTGGTTTCTTTTCAGCGCCGGGGCGAGACGGTGGCCCAGCAGCTGAAAGGATCCTGACTTAAAGGAATAGTACACCCACAGAAGGATGGTCCTTCATTTGGTGCTTTCTGACTGTAGGAACCTTCTGGAGTTCCTAGAACCTTTTCAGGAACCAGGCCGTTTTTTTGCGCATTCGGACACATAGGAACTAGTAACCTCGGCCCTCAGTTCCTACAACCTTTTTAGCTCCTATTCTGAGGCAGGGTCTTTTCAGGGTTCCATAGGAACTGAAATACGTAGATGTTTGGTGATTGGTAGAACTGGCAAGCCCCGCCCCTTACGTGATCTCCACTTCTTCCATATTTAAAAAGTCCCACAGCTGTTACAACTGCTTACCGAGATAGTTATAACAACAAGAACTATTACAACAGGAGTGTACCAATTAAATGTTAAATCCATCACAATGGTACACGTCCCAAATCCAGAACTTTTTTTTTTTTTTTTTTTAGATTTATATCACACTTTTTTTCCCATCCAGGAACTCAAAGCTTCACAGTAGGTCCATTATTCATTCACTCCTCATTCATACTTGGTGATGGTAAGCTATGTATGTAGCCACAGCTGCCCTGGGGCAGACTGATGGAAGCGTGGCTGCCATTTCGCGCCTACGGCCCCTCCCACCACCACCGGAACATTCACACACATTCATACAAGGCAAGGGGGGTTAAGTGTCTTGCCCAAGGACACAACGACATATGGCTGGGGGACTATTCAGACTATTCTGAAAATGTCCGAAAGCAATTATTTTATACTAATTTAATGACCCAGATGCAGCTGCAAAGTGTGGCAGTGGAACCTGCAGACACTTTAGTGGATGACCGTCCACTAAAGTGTCCGGGCGTACTTCAACAAAAGGTAGACAAGGGAAAGCTGGTGAGTTAGCTTTTATAATAGCTTATAAAAGAGATGGAAAACCCAAATACAGTTGGAAATTGTGTCAGTACAATCTGTGCCACATTAGTGAACGAACCTCGGTCCGTCCACTTAAGTGTCCGGGCGGACTTCAATGAAAGGGAAACAAGACGTGAGTAGGGCAGCTTTCCAACGGGGGGCTGTTCAGTTTAGGAATGTGACGATATGAAAATTACATATCACGGTTATTGTGACCAAAATTATCAGGGTTATCATTATAATCACAGTATTATTGAAATACCCCACCAGTATCTTTAAAAACATCCAAAATGAGTCTACATGTCTACTGTGTCCTTTTTAAAGGGGGATAAATCTCCGTGGGTGCCTTTGTTGCTTTCCACGGTGTTTTCATAAATTAAATAATGCAAACTGGGACTGCTGCTGCTTTTCCAGCCAAGTGAAGAAATCAATCTCGGTTTTCACAATAATTAAAATTTGAAAGTCTTACTAATCGTCTGGAATTTTATCACAGTTAACCGTTTTATCGGTTATCGTTACATCCCTAGTTCAGTTACATGGTACAAATGACCGTGATGAGGGAAAGCTGGTAAGTTTGCGTTTATAATAGCTTTGAATAAAAGAGATGAGAAACCTGTTTTGTATCAGATCTGCTGGGGCATAAATTTGTCTCTGTTGCAGACGATTGCGTCACACATGGTCCCTATCAAGGTCCTCCCGTGTGTGCAAACGCAAACCCGAAGGGTAGTTCTTATAACTAAACTTGGGACGCGTAGTGAGAGGAACTGTATTCTTAGACACTACGGAAGCAGCTACGTCCAGCGCCAACTCTGCTATAATGCAAGCGTAGAAGAAGAAACTTGCTGTTTACGTTGTGCTAAGAGCGACCGAGCTGCAGACAAACACAAGAGGGGTTGATATTGATTTAAAACAAAGAAAAAGAGAACGTGCGATCTCGTCTGCCGCGGCTTCCGTAGTGTCGTGAACTTGCAGGGGCTTTGTGGCAGCTACATGTTCTACTGTTTAGGCTCTAAAAATCTACTAAATGATGGTTTCCAGTAAATTCTGGACGCTACCCACTCAGGACACTTGGATTACATTGGACGAGCAGTATGGAGGAATATTGACAAGTTATCATGGACCTTTTTGTTTTGAGTCCCGGCAAACTCCATTATATGAAAGTTGGGGGATAACGAAAAAAAGAAAAAACAGATCTCCGACTACATTGAAGATATTAAAAAGTGCTCCAGAGTCTTGCTCAGCATGAGGGTGAGTAGAAAATGAAGGAGCATCATTCTGTGAGTGTACTATTCCTTTAACCTGACCTTTGAACTTAATCCGTGTTCATTGATCCAACTCTACAAAGGTTGCCTTCACCAAAACCACAAAACAAGGTGCTCTTGTATCAAATGCTTCCCGTTTTCATTCTTTCCATTCAACAAGTGCATCAACAGGTCAGTTTATGCATTGATGCATCGGATGGTTTCAAGCATGCATCCTCATGCCATGCACACACATGATTACCTCTTACACAAAACACACTCATCCTCATTCCAGAGCCACTGCAGCCCCAATGTGAATGATGAGATTGTGCAGAGATGGAGATAAATGAGTCTTATTATAGCCATGATAGCACAAAGGAGCCCTCGTAAGAGGAAAGTGAGGAAGGAATGCTATCTTCCTTTCTCTCCTCCCATTCCTAATTTACCATGTCTAAAGGATCTTCACGCATAAAGGACACTAAAAGGACATGGTACAGAGAGTGGGCATTTAATAAAAATGTGCATTTATATAACTTGGACTTCTATATAAACACACACACACAGCACATAAAAGAAATATGTGCATTTATATTGCTCATTCATGCAAACTCACACTCTTCTACAGGCTTCAAACCAAACTCCATCCGTAGATGCGCTCTATAGAAAACACCTACGTAGATAATGAAATTCTCTGTCAGGATCTTTCAGGGAAAAGCTCTAACCTCTATATGGATAACACACTTATCCTTGGCTGAAAACACACTAGCACACACACAAACACTCATTTGTGCAAATACCCTTCTCAGTGTGCTGCAAGCAAAATTAAAATTAGAATTAAAGAACCACATTTAGGTATACAGTATTTGGTTTGTTTGATTATTGAGATTTGTACAATCGGAGGTGTAAAAGCTCATCTTATTGCTGGTAGGCATTAAAAGGAGAATGTTATTGGATTTTCTCCCCCCTCCTGGTTTAAAAGATGATGCTCTGCTGCTACAAAACTTATGAGTGTTGCAGTGCAGGGGCGCAAACATGTAGAGCAGTTCTCTGTTATTCTCAGACAGTAATATTACTGCTCATATCTGCTATATCAGTGCAAGTACTCTCAGGAGGCAGCGTGTGCTACAGCAATACAGAGGCAAGACTTGAATCCTAACAACTTCAAGACCTGCAAAAACGTGATTATGTACAGTATATGCGTGTACGTGCCTGCTGCTGAGTCACACAGACTGCAGCATGGACTGGCCGGAGACCAGTTCAGGTCTCAGCTGATGAATGTGCAACTTTTAACCAAGAAACATGTGACGTTATCAAAGACAAAACTCACATTATGCTTCCCTCCATCCTTTTTTGTGCTTCTAGCTGACACACAATCATGAACAAACACCTACTGTAAACACAAACATTCAGTGAATTTCTTGATTGTTTCAAAGCCAGCTTATAACCATCTTTGACATTTCTTCTATTCTTGTCCACATACCTGCCAAATATTACCTGCCTGCCTGTCAGTAGCAGAAACATCTCAGTTTAGAGGATTATATGAGTCATAGGGTGCATTCAGAAAGCATAGTCCGCGAGTCTCGGTCCGTTTGGGGACTCTGTTCGGTTGGGGGTGGGGGTGGTCTTCCAGACCGAGATCGCGTTCACGTTGCACTATTGCCAAATGAGCAAAACGAGCCAAGAATGAGAGTCTGAGGTGGCGCTGCTTTCGGATTCACCGTAGGCGAGGAGAAAACGCACGTACAAGAAGGTTCTCACAACTTCTGTTTCCTCCTCAAAGCGACATCATTTTTGTACGAGGAGCTGGATATGATGTCATCAGATCAGATATCGATTAAAGCTTTTACTTCCTCGTAACTCCGGGTCTGACCACGAGCCATCTTTATCAGTACTGCAGTCCCACACGTGTTTGTTGTCGTAGCGTTTACCCATTTACAACGTTTGACCCACAATGCCAATGCAATTTGTAGTCCACTTCCTGTCTTTGGTTCACTTGAATCGGACCGAGACCTGCGTTTGCAGGCGGACTGAGAGCGGTCGTTTGTTCCGGATTAGAGTCCGTTTGCGCATTCACAACTTCCGAAACGAAGCGGACTTTCCAAGCAAACGAACTCTGATTCATATCAAAAAAGCTTTGTGAATGTCTGCAAGACACTTATTTAACCTTAGGAAAATAAGCAAAACAGGTCAGATGCACTCATAAAGTCTAGTTGAACACACGAAGGACAAAATGATGAAGCAGGAAAGTCTGACACATGAATTTAGTTGTTAGCATCCATCTAGAATGGAGGCCCAGGAACCTACGAGGCTAAACAGCTAACCACCCTCTATAGTCCATGGGCCAAAGTCAAACATTTCACTTATCGGTACCACTCAGGGTGGCAAAACCTAGTTACAATTTTTGAAAAGGTGCATGTCCATAGAAGATATTTTGGTATGATAACCCATCCAAAGTGGTAGCTTTGTCATGGTTATCATCACATGAAGTTCATCAACCCCTACAAGAAATTCAACTCTAGGCACTGGTGCATGTTCTACTTAAGGCTCATTTTTCAGACCTTTCCTCATCTTTTATGTGGACATATTTGGTATCATTTTTAAGGGGAGATTCAAATCTTTCATTTAAAACCAGTTTTGCACCTGTTTAATAACTATAGAGGTCACAGGGACTCCTCAAACTATCAACAACAATTATTTTTTCACTATTTTCGCCTAAACTTTGTCTTTCTTTAAACATTGTGAGGAGCAAGAACAACCCTGACACCGATAACAAACACTGAAATACTCACAGGACTGAAACAATTCAGGAAATGTATAATCTTCCCATATTATCCCAATACTAGGGATGCCTGTGGGACTGAAAGTAGAACATAGCCCAGGCAAGAATTGTCACCTGCATCACCCAAGGTGGCAAATCTAGTTTGCTATATTTATAAATCCTTTATTTTTAGATATTTCAACTTGATAAACCTTCCCAAGGGCAACTTAGTTAAACATCACCTTTTAGTAACACTGATATGGTTTCCAATTTTTATTATTTTTTTCACTGCTAATCATCGTCATTATCATCATGGTCTTCTATGGTCACAGAAACTTCTGCATCCTCCTGCTCTTCCTGCTGGTTGGTGCTAACCTGGTCCACCAGCCTGACTGCTGTGTTTGTCATACATGGAGATGGTCTTTCTGGTGTACCAGGCTAGATTGGTGCGGTTTGTAGTTTGCACATTTCTGTGCATTTCAGTTTGTTGGAAAGGCAGGAGCAGGCTGGTTGAGTTGAGATTTTGCTTTTTCTTATGCAAGCAACACGAGAGGGAAAGTGGACAAGAGTCCCTAACTGCAGTTACAAAGCCGAAAGGACGCCGCCATATATCCAATCCATACAGGAAGTCTCATGTGGAAGTTAGTTAAACACCACTAAGAGTATTTATCTGTGGCTTGCAAACAGATGCGTTTGGTGTAGTCGGGTGGTTAGGGTTAGGAGAAGGGTCAGGGGTAGGGTTAAAGTTTAGTAAGTTATATGAAGAACAAACTTCCGATTAGGACTTCCGGCGTGGATTGGATATTTGGAGACGCCTCATACTGCAGTTGGGTCCCTTTCAAAGCGGATGATGCATCTTGCAGCAATCAGAGCCATTTTTCTGTGGTGTTTTGACTATGATAAGCTGAACTACGCCAGATATCTGACATACTACTATGGTACTGTTCACATTTGAATAGATACGGTACCAACTTCTAGTACCTCGAATCGGTACTGGTACCCAACGGTACCCGTTTTCCGTACCTTTCTGTGTGTTTATATGGCAATAACAGATTTATTTCTCATTCTCAACATAGAATTTTTTAACAAGCTAATATATTAAAGCAAAATCCATCTGTTTTTATTCTCTATGGTGTTGGAGCATCTGGTACACAGAGAGAAACTTAATGATGGAATAATTTAATGAGGAAAAAAGATGGAATACTCTCAGACACTAAACTGATTCTGTCGCAGCATTCTGTGCAGTTAGGATGGAGACTGTGAGCCTCCTGCTGCAATGGCCAAGCCCCGTTTACTAACTTGGTGCGCACAGTTTTTGCCGTGCTGGATTAACCAGACAAGCTTCTTCAGAGAGACGCAGACTCAATGACAGAAATATTGTGGCTGGTGCAACAGCTCACGTGCACCGAAACTCCGCTGTGATGAGGAGTTCAATAAGTTTAATAAGCGGAAAATTTTATTTCTCAAAGTTTTTCTTTGGCATCTCAGGAGACAAAAAGCAGATCTCATCCCAGCCTCATTCAGGTTTCAAATCGTTCTCATTAATGTCTTTTGTTTTTTTACTGAAATTCACCAGGAGAAATTGTCTTATTTGAGACTGAATACAGACATCTTGAGAATTATTTGAGAAATGATTGAGATCTCCTTTGGAACTGGAAGTGAGACTAGGATGAGATTTTGTGCAACTTTTTTATTTGGAGACGAGGTTGAGAAACAGGAGAAATAAGCCGTTGTCTCACTTAGCTCTCACGTGGATCCCATATTTGTCCAGGAGAAGTAAGAGAGACCTTTATGAGATCTCCTTTCCAAAATGATTTTCCTCTGGGAGGGAGGGAGAGACGTGACCTGCATGTCTGCCCCCAAACTGGTTTACGTGTAGCTTGATGGCAAACTCATTCTTGAACGGCAGTTTGTGAACTCCGCTGGTTATTAACTGCCCCCCCAATTAGATCTGTCCTGCCGCTGAGGCGCTGTCTGACTTCTCCTCTCTTTCCGGGCTGCAGACGCGCATCGGGAACAGAGTTTTGAGAAGAATATTGTGTCATGCGTGCGATGCGACATTCATGTCCAGCATAGAAATCATCAACTCTTCCAGTCCCTCACAGTAAAAGGGATGCATTTAGGTACCGAAACATGGTGCTGTTTGATTTTACATGAATCGGTACTCTGTAGTACTGACAGAGTTTGGTAGGTACCCGTAAAAGTATAGATTCGGTACCCCTCCCTAACTACTATGCACAAACGTCTCACCTGGAGGTTGATCATCCCGCCAACAAGTTTGGACACCGTGCGTGATGACGTATTTGCGGGACAAATCGTTCAGCCAGTGATAGTGCAGTAATGGTGCACTATTACTGCACCACTTCTGGCAGAAAAAGGAGGAACTTTTTCATGCCCACATCTGTAGCACAGAAAAACCTGGGTAAACCCGCTAGGTCTACATCAGTCTGATTTAATCAGCCTTTCCACAGGAATGCTGTGTCACCAGATATCGCTAGTAATCTGCTGCAAGCTCACCAGACTGGAGAGAACGCAGAAGTTTAGAAGTGAGCGTTTGGAGAAGGAGCCATCAGAAACTACGTTCCATGACAGAATGAAAAAGCAGAATCTGATGCATTCCAGGATGCTCCCAACCCTCTGTAGCAAGAGCGGCCTTGTTGGGATTTCTCAGTGAACCATCTGGATTGGAAAGTGACCAAGGCAGTGGACCAAATGGATGAGCCAGGACATCTTTAATGTGAAGATGTCTTCTTTGTGAAACAATGATCACATGCCCAAAAGATTTCTATCTGCTTTCACGACCAGCTCCTTGTTGTATTTTTGGTCTCCTCTATCTCTTTTCACATGCTTAGAATGTCTTCAGATTCTGTGTCTCCAAAGGAGGAACCCAGACTGACCCAGACTCAGAAATAAATCTGTTATTGCCATAAAACACACAGAAAGGTACCGAAAACAGGTACTGTTGCGTACCAGTACCGGAAGTTAGTACCGTATCAATTCAAATGTGAACGGTACTCATCCCTAATAGTAGTATGTCAGATATCTGGTGCAGTTCAGCATCGTATGCAAAACATCATGGAATAATGGCTCTGATTGCTGCAAGATGCATCATCCACTTTCCCTCGGACGGGACTTTACGACACGTCTTTTTCTGCGTTTTGAGTTGGAGATCAGTCTCCAATGGAGGGAGCCCAGACTGACTTGCTGTGTTTGTCATACATAACGATAGTCAGGCTGGTGGACCAGGCGAGCACCAACCAGCAGGAAGAGCAGGAGGATGCAGACGTTTCTGTGACCATAGAAGACCATGATGATAATGACGATGATTAGCAGTGAAAAAAATAATAAATACAAATTGGAAACCATATCAGAGTTACTTAAAGGTGATGTTTAACCAAGTTACCCCTATGAAAGGTTTATCAAGTTGAAATATCTAAAAAAAAAAAAAAAGATTTATAAAAATAGCAAACTAGATTTGCCACCTTGGGTGATGGAGGTGAAAATTCTCGCCTGGGCCATGTTCTACTTTCAGTCCCACAGTCATCCCTAATATTGGGATAATATGGGAAGATTATACATTTCCTGAATTGTTTCAGTCCTGTGAGTATTTCAGTGTTTGTTATTGGTGTCAGGGTTGTTCCTGCTCCTCACAATATTTAAAGAAAGACAACAGTTTAGGCGAAAATAGTGAAAAAATAATTGTTGTTGATAGTTTGAGGAGTCCCTGTGACCTCTATAGTTATTAAACAGGTGCAAAACTGGTTTTAAATGAAAGATTTGAATCTCCCCTTTAAAATGATACCAAATATGTCCACATAAAAGATGAGGAAAGGTCTGAAAAATGAGCCTTAGGGAGAACATGCACCAGTGCCTAGAGTTGAATTTCTTGTAGGGGTTGATGAACTTCATGTGATGATAACCATGACAAAGCTACCACTTAGGATGGGTTATCATACCAAAATATCTTCTATGGACATGTACCTTTTCAAAAATTGTTACGAAATTTTGCCACCCTGAGTGGTACCAAAATGTGGTCTGGCCCATGGACTACTTCCCTGCAGCATCCCTGTCACCAGCACACAGCAACCAGGCCCTCTATCACTCACCCTGCGCAACATTTTTGTTCAGTTTGTATTTTCAGTAGGAATCCAGCCCAGTAATATCCAGTACTATAGAAATAACCCACATCCTTAAAGCATGTTACAAGTTATTACCTTCATAAAGAAGGTACTGAGCTCCAAAATGCAAACTTAACCGTTAAAAGACATCTTTTAACCCCATTTCTATCAAGACTGTAGCTAATCTTAGATAGTGCTGGACTGTGCACTATTTCCCTACTGGTTGTGCAATATCTTCATGTCTTTTCTGGTGTTTTTACTTTCAAACAGGTGATGTCCAACATATTTGTTGTGTGATGTGTGTTTTGTTGTTTTGTTGTTATATGAAAGTTGTTGTAACTTACTGTTGTTTACTTACTGATGTATGGCAGCCAATTTAACTGCACAAGAGTCCAAGACAAATCTCCCTTTGGGGACAATAAAAGCATATTGGATCGTATTGGATCGTGTGGTACGGATTCTGTGGATTAAATTAAAATTATTAAGCAACACTATAATTATCCACCGAAGGAAATTATAACAAGAGTTTCTGAATTACAAATAATAAGGATCATGTTTTTTCTGGCGCAGTGTGCAGATTTCTGATAAGTTTGGGAATTAGTTTGAAGGCCAAGTCATGCCTTATCCTCTGTCATGGTCTTTTGTTTGGTCGTTTTTACTTTGTGGAGGGGAACTGTCCTGTTGGGAAGGGCTGTGCTTGCTTTTTAAAGGTTTAGGAGTCAGGTACCCGCCCCCCAAAGTAACGTAGAAACGAATGAAAGGATGCAAAGTCCCCTGCAGAGCATTGCAATACAACAAAGTAATCAGTGTTTTCCACTTCTACAGTCAGAGCTATAATGTTGCAGCTGATTGGTCTATGATGTAATCACACAGAGGAATAAATTACATTTATAAAAAGACTCCCAGACATCTCTGACAGCACACTTCTCTAGTCTGCAACCTTGAGGCAGCGCCCAGTCCACAGTGATTGATACTGGGAAACAGGCATTTTTCTCACCAGCCAGGTCCAAGCCAAGAACACACACACACACACACACACACACGTCTGTCATCCACACCCAGCCGTCGCTTCCTCTACCTCCACCTCCCTCCTCCATCCATCTCAAGCATCCTTCATTTATATCTGCTCGCTCTCTCCACATCAGCATCTCTCTATCTGGCTTCAGTGAGAATGTGTTCATCTTCAACATGTCATATGGCTCTCCTGCTTATCTACTTCTCCCACAACTCTGCTCTCTAACTTTTACACTCCTCAGTCAACTTGAACTCAAGTGCAGAACAGCAGGGAAAATGGGTGATGCAAAGCATTTCAGCTTAAATCAGAGTGTAACATGTTTTCCTTCTTCATATAAAGCGTCCACACTGCAGATTCAGAGCCACAGCTGACTCTTTCTGACTCATCCATTTAAGTGCTGACACACACCTGATGGATCCTTCACGTTCCCGGTCCTCCTCCTCTGCCTTGTCACCACGCCACGAAGGTCACTCCCAGCCCTCTGTCGCTCTTCCTTCTCCTGCCTTCCTCCTACAGTCCACCCCTCGTTTTCTCTCCCTGCATTGGTCAGAAAGAGAGAATCCGTCCAGGGCAGGAAATCCTCAGTCAGACGCAGAGGCACTCAGAGCTGCTGCTGAAACACAGCAGAGCAGCCGTGGAAGTGGTGGCTAGGCTACAGTCTGCAGCACAGCACACATGCTCAGCCAGAGATTCGCTAGCTGAACGCTCACCGCAGCAGAGCTCAGAGTCAGCAACCTCGCCCCCCTCCCTGCCCGGCGCTGCCTTGCTCTCACTCTGCTTCCACCCCCCCTCCTCCTCCTTCATATTTACCACATTTCCCCTAATAGCAAATTCCTCTCCTCATTGTCTTCCACTCTTAATCAAGCCCCATCCTCACCTGAGAGACTCACCCCCGGTCAGGTTAGGAAATCTTCCTCTTAACATCATACAGTCGGGGTGAGAGTGTGTTTGCATCTCGTCACAGTTTAACGACATGATTTCCTTCAAAAGACAACATGTAACGAGCAGACCCCTGTCTCTTATTAAATAGTGTGTTTCAGCATGACCAGCTTTTAATTGGGGTCAGTGCAGAAGTTAATGATAAGGATGAGAGCGTTTCGGTGGTTTCAGTGATGCAGTCATTCTCCTCTCCTAAAAAGACACGAGTGTGCCACAGTAAGATGAGGTTGTCTGTTAACCACCCTACTCTGAAGGCTCCAGAGCTAAAGACAATAACTTCTGCCTCTACTAGGGCTGGGAGATATACTGAATGTACTCATGATATCACGGCCAGACCCCTGTGGGATGTAGACAATGACTATATTCGTCATATTTAAGTATTCAGCTTTCAGCCGCAGGCGGGGTTTTCTCACTCCTCGTCTCTGAACTGCTCTGCATCACATGTGCTACATGCTACATCATGTGCCCGGCAGCATGTAGCACCTTCTCTCAAGTATACCCAGCTGCAGCCGCAGACCCAGAGGCATGCCACGGAATTGGCCGTGGTTTGTAGTGACGTAGGAGGGTTGTTGTTAGGGTAAGGGGAGGGGTTAGGGTTTGGTTCCTCTCATTCGTATGGTGGGCGTGGTTTGTAGTGACGTGGGAGGGTTGTTGTTGGGGTTAGGGGAGGGGTTAGGGTTCCTCTCATTCGTGTGGTGGGCGTGGTCTGTAGTGATGTGGGAGGGTTGTTGTTGGGGTTAGGGGAGGGGGTTAGGGTTCCTCTCATTCGTATGGTGGGCGTGGTTTGTAGTGACGTGGGAGGGTTGTTGTTGGGGTTAGGGGAGGGGTTAGGGTTTGGTTCCTCTCATTCGTATGGTGGGCGTGGTCTGTAGTGACGTGGGAGGGTTGTTGTTGGGGTTAGGGGAGGGGTTAGGGTTCCTCTCATTCGTGTGGTGGGCGTGGTCTGTAGTGATGTGGGAGGGTTGTTGTTGGGGTTAGGGGAGGGGTTAGGGTTCCTCTCATTCGTATGGTGGGCGTGGTTTGTAGTGACGTGGGAGGGTTGTTGTTGGGGTTAGGGGGAGGGGGAGGGGTTAGGGTTCGGTTCCTCTCATTCGTATGGTGGGCGTGGTTTGTAGTGACGTGGGAGGGTTGTTGTTGGGGTTAGGGGAGGGGTTAGGGTTCGGTTCCTCTCATTCGTACGGTGGGCGTGGTCTGTAGTGATGTGGGAGGGATGTTGTTGGGGTTAGGGGAGGGGTTAGGGTTCCTCATTCGTATGGTGGGCGTGATTTGTAGTGACGTGGGAGGGATGTTGTTGGGGTTAGGGGAGGGGTTAGGGTTCCTCATTCGTATGGTGGGCGTGATTTGTAGTGACGTGGGAGGGATGTCGTTGGGGTTAGGGGAGGGGTTCGGGTTCGGTTCCTCTCATTCGTACGGTGGGCGTGGTTTGTAGTGACGTGGGAGGGTTGTTGTTGGGGTTAGGGGAGGGGTTAGGGTTCAGTTCCTCTCATTCGTATGGTGGGCGTGGTTTGTAGTGACGTGGGAGGGTTGTTGTTGGGGTTAGGGGAGGGGTTCGGGTTCGGTGCCTCTCATTCGTATGGTGGGCGTGGTTTGTAGTGACTTGGGAGGGTTGTCGTTAGGGTGGGGGTGGTTTGTAGTGGCTTCAGCTGCAGCTAGGTACTACTCGCTTCTCTGGCAGAGAGCTCAGGTAGCAGCAGCAGTGCAAGTTATAAAAAAAATGGAGGAGGAAGAATTCATCCCGAAGAAAAATAGTCCAGGATCCATCATCTGGTGGTGGTTTGGATACTGGAGAGAGGATGCTGAAGAAATAACTGTCATATGCAACATTTGTTGCAAAAGCTTCACCATAAAAGTAGTAGTAGGCACTTTATTTTGTTTTCAAGGCATATGCCCCCCTGGGTGAAACTGAGCCTCCCCCCGCAGTCCCCTGAGTTGGACAAGTGGGCAGAAGCGTTTTCCAACCAACCCAGTCTTTCTCTGAATCTGGCAGCTCTGTCTTTAGCTTAGCTTAGCATAGTTGCTGTAATCTGGTGGTTCCAACTAGCACCACTTGGTGAAAGTGAACTAATTAACTCGCGAATCTTTTTAATTACGTTTCATGACCCGCACATTCTGATGGAGTACAAACGAGAAGCCGATTTCATATCAAAGGACTGACTAAGCAGCGTTCAATAGAGGAACAATAGAAGTACAGGCCAATCACAGGGAAGCACCGCGGATAGCAGCAAAGGCAGCACGCATGCGCCGCATCCTGTAGCAACCCTGTTTATGGAAGTCTATAGCCCTTTACAATAGCCAGAAGGTACTGAAAGTGCTTTAACAAGAGAACAGTAAAACAGCAACTGAACAGATAACATGAGTACATAAAAACACAGTAAGAAAAAAAAAAACACAAAATAACCATTAAACACAACTGGAAAGTGCTGCAGAGTATAAAGAGCCTAGAAGTGCTACGGTGAAAAGAAGAAGGACAACAAATAATAAAAATCCTAAAATACAAAATTGAAGTAAGATAAATAAGATATAAGACTAGAGTTAAAGGCTAGTCTAAAAAAGTAGGTTTTCGATATAGATTTTAAAAGGCCGAGATCTACTGGTATGAATGTCAGGAGGCAACTTGTTCCACAGTCTAGCAGCCAAAAGAGCGACACCCCCCCCCCCCCTCGCTTGTATCTAGGCCATCAGTGCTGCGTTCAGGGCAAACTACACTCTAGAACTCTAAAAGCTAGAACTGCTAGCAACGGCAGCTGTGAGGTCCAGCACAGCGGGATTCCCGGCATCCATGGACAAAGCGATGCCATTGTGCTGACTCAGTGCTGTCGCGATCTAAAGCCAGACTGGAGTTTGTCAAGAACTGAGTTCGTTTCTATGAGTGTGTGTAGTTGAGTAAAACCAACTTTTTCTAAAACCTTAGAAAGGAAGGGCTGATTGGAGACAGGCCTAAAGTTGGTCAGTCAGGACATCCTGAGACCTCCTCTGCCTCCACCTCCAGTCTGTGTCCTGCAACCAGGTCAAGAAACAGCAAAAGAAACTGGACCGGAACAAGGCTGCAGGTCCAGATGGTGTCAGTCCCAGAGTCCTCCAGATCTGCTCAGTAGGGATGTGCCGGTTTCCAGTTTCAAGGTATACCACGATACAATAACGTAGCGGTATGAAAACCATCATATTTTCCGTCATACCTTCACACCTTGGAGAGATTAACTTCATTCTGTCTTATAAAACACAGCGATATATGTATATATATATATATATATATATATATATACATATATGCACATATTGGCAAACTTGTACAGCACCTTGGGCACTCTATGTTGTTTTAAGTGTGCTATATGAATAAATTTGACCTTGAGCAGACTAAAACACGCACTCGTGACCTGAGAAGACCACCGACTACATTACACTGGTTTATTACTAGTGTTTAGCTCAGGCTGGTTAAGTAGCGTGAATATGTAGCGATTGTTAGCAGGAGAAAGCTCAGTGAACTGGAGAGTAAACCAGCAGGACTTACAGCCACTTCAGTGAGAAGCTTTGGAGGCGTCACAGGACACCGGCTGCACTCTGTCTGGGTCTGCTCCATTTACAGCCCAGGCGACTCAGAATAGCAAGCCCGGTGGGTGAAGTTTTCACTGTCATCCGCTCAGATCCGACAGCGTGTTGTTCCAGTTTGATCAATAATGTTGACATTTGGCCTTTATTAAAGCTCAAACTGCTTTACACTGTTATTGTCCAGTACAGCAAACACATGGTTGCAGACTTATAACTTTATTATAAACTTTTATTCTGTTAATGATGAACTTCACTCTGACAGACCCAAGTTGTTTTGTTAAAGCATCTTTTCACCTGCAAATGTTTTCCTTCCATTTAAGCTGCGAAAGTTTGTAAAAGAGGTTAAATTCACGTGGCTTGCCAATAGCAACGGCATAAACATCAAAGAAGTACAGATGTTCCAATAAAGGGCATTGTTCACCCAAAATAAGCTGTTTTTATTTACCCAGACACTTAAAAAACAACATTTAAGAGCGTAGTCATGATACCATGGTATACCGTGATACTCAAGGTTATCATACCATCAGAATTTCATACCGGCACTGCTCAGAACAACTATGTGTGGTTCTCTGCTTTAACACCAGCCTGAGACACAACAGAGTTGCAGTGCTGTGAAAAACATCCTGTCTTGTTCCAGTTAGGGATGCGAGATGTTGGAATGTTGGCCGATATCCGATACACTGATATTTTCTGAAGAAGAAGTTTTTTTTTTTTTTTTTAAGAGTTTAGAAAAAGCAGGCTGATCGGTTAAATATCGGTTAAATATCAGTGGGGTGGCCAATGTCCGATACTCAGTTTTAAGGCCAATATAGGCTGATACTGATAGGAGGCTGATAATACCGTGCATCCCTAGTTCTAGTCCCTAAAATTCACAACCAGCTGAACCAGATGACTACAGACCAGTTGCTCTGACATCTCACATCATGAAAGTCCTGGAGAGACTCTTACTGGCTCACCTCAACAAGCAAGTGAACACCTTTCAGGACCCATTACAGTTCGCTTATCGTAATGGGCTTGGGGTTGAAGACGCCATCATCTTCTTGCTTCAGAGAGCCCACTCTCATCTGGACCAGTCAGGCAGCACTTTGAGGGTCATGTTCTTTATTTAACACGATTCAGCTGCTTTGTTATGTGAGAAGCTCCAGAACTTCCAGGTGGATCCTGCACCCACCTGGATCTATGACCAGCTAACAACCAGACTGAAAGGTTGTGTGTCTGAGATGGTGCTCAGCAGCACTGGAGCACCACAAGGAACTGTACTCTCACCATTCCTCTTCACACTGTACACCTCAGACTTCCAGTACAACTCTGATCCTGTCATCTGCAGAAATATTCTGATGACTCTGCAGTTGTGGGGTGTATCAGTGATGGACAAGAAGCCGAGTACAGGGAACTGGTCAGTCAGTTTGTGAAATGATGCGGTAACAATCAGCTCATCTTAAATACCAGCAAGACTAAAGAGATGATTGTTGACTTCAGGAGGAGTAAAAATAAACAAAGCTGTTTACATTCTGGGAGAGGAGGTGGAGGACCAAGAACCTGGAGTTCATCTGGACAACAGACTAGACTGGAAGTGCAGCTCTGGATCATCTATGGTCAGAGCTGACTATGTCTTCAGGAAGCTGAGATTATTGTATACAATTCATTAATAAACATGATTTTATTATTTTTATTTTTTAAAAAAGGTACTAAAACACCTTTTGGGATAAATAAAGTATTTTTCATTTCATTTAATTAATTTACTTTCATAGAAAAAAATGGGGAAAAAAAAACGGAAAATGCACAAAATAAGAACCTTGGAGGCTGAATACTTCACCAAAGCCTTTCAAAAACAAACAAAAAAACAGTCCTGCATGATAAATTCAGATTCACCTTTAGCACTTATTTTTCATGTTCTGAATAAATCCACTCCAAAGCTAATGCCCTCAGAGACGGGCTTATTCAGCCTCCCAACACTCAGATTAGCCAAACACAGATTACATGCACGTAAACAGCAGCACGGAGACGAGGACGGAGACGAACACATCACAGCAGAGAGAAAAGAGCAACTCAGGAAGAGGAAGAAACGGCAGGATTTATGTTCCACAGGCTCAGGGTGTTCAAAGAGTCATTAATGTAAGTCTCGTTAATCGTGTGGCTCAGACATGGGCGGGGGGAGGGGGGGGTCTCCATTTAGTCAACAAATGCTTCAGAAAAAGGTGTAAACAATGTCTTTGAACAATAGATTTTCATGTTTCTCTCAGTCAGGCCTGCTGACAGTCCCACCTGGGCCCGGGACAAGATGAGAGAGGATCAGGAAATAAGGAATATTAACATGTATGCTCAGCTCCTCCCTGATCGTCTCGCTCACAACAGATTATTCTTTAAAAAAGAAACCATAAAGAGGGAGAAATGTTCATTTGGCCACTTTTTCAACATTGTTTAATGTTTTTCAGCTTTCAGCAGCTCCTGCTTGTGATTAGCGTGGTGTAGCAGTTGTAGCTGGGTATGTGCCTGTATGAAATTCTGACAGAATGATAACCTTGAGCTAAAACATCACAGTATACCATGGTATCATGACCACGCTCTTAAAGGAATAGTTCGCCCACAGAAGGATGTAACTTTATTTTCCACTTCCCCTCATGGTGAGAAAGACTCTGCAGCACTTTTTTAATATCTCAAATGCAGCCGGAGATCAGGAAGGCTTCTCGTTTCCCCCAACTTTCTTAATGGAGTTCACCGGGGTCCGAGCCAAAAAGGTCCATAAAAGTCCACAAAAACTTGTCAATATTCCTCCATACTGCTCGTCCAATGTAATCCAAGTGTCCTGAGTGGGTAGCGTCCAGAATTTACGGGGAACCACATCATTTAGTAGATTTTAAGAGCCTAAACAGTACTTTATCTTACATGTCTTGAAACTGCAGAAGCCTCGGTGTTCATGAACCTACTGAAGCCGCTGATAATAAAAGGGTGGACGAAGAAATTCATTGTTTACAGTGTGCTAAGAGCGACAGAGCTGCAGAGAAACACAAGTGGGTGTCTGCAGCTATGTGATTTAAAACAAAGAAAGAAAGAAAAACAGAACGCGCAATCTTGTCATCAGCAGCTCCGTAGTTTCATGAACGTGCATCGGCGTGCTTTCAGGACATACGATATAGAACTGTATAGGCTCTTAAAATCTACTAAGTGGCGTATTTTCAAGTAAATGCTGGCCGCTACCCACTCAGGACACTTGGATTACATTGGACGAGCAGTATGGAGGAATATTGACACGTTTTTGTGGACTTTTATGGACCTTTTTGGCTCGGACCCCGGCAAACTCCATTATATGAAAGTTGGGGGGAAACGAGAAGCCTTCCTGATCGCCGGCTGCATTTGACATATTAAAAAAGTGCTCCAGAGTCTTTCTCACTATGAGGGGAAGTGGAAGATAAAGTTACATCATTCTGTGGGTGAACTATTCCTTTAAATATAGTTTTTAAGTGTCTGCAGGGCTCCTACACATTTTAACAAGTGTATCTGATACCGATACTTTCACCAAAAAACCTAATCTGTTTAAAAAACTGCTTTGAAAACAGACTTCACTGAGGGGAAGAAACTCAAACCATCAAGCAGACCCCGGTAGTCCTCTCTCAGTTTAATACTCTCGATACAGACGTGGTGATGGAGATGTGGTTGTAATACTTTGTCCTGGTAAATGTTCTTTACATTTATATTGTGTTATTGTTTTAATGTGTACTTCCATGTTTGTGACTGCTGCCATGTTGGCCTGGCCCTGCTTTAAAAACAAAATTTGGTTTTCTGACTAGAAAACAAAGGTTAGATAAAAATAAATTTATAGTTTACATTTTTGTAGAATACTTTGTACATAAAATGTAAATTAATAGTAAAATACATAAATAGTAAGACATCCTATAAATAGACAGAATGTCTTAGTCTAATTTATCCTGACCTAACCTGAACCTAGCAGACAGATAAAACATGATCTAGTTTGGGAAACATCTTATATTTACAAAAAATTACTAAAATATTGATAATCTGACATGAAAATCGATTCTAGTAAATAAAAGGCTGGTATCAGAAATATCCATATTTCAGTATTGATCCACACATCACTTGAAGGAAGGCTTTGTTTTTCACACCAAACGTTGAGCTTCATTCTGTTCAGGACTTCTGAAATATCCTGATGCTGCACAGCTGATCTGTGACAGCAGATCAGCTCGGTGATCTGCTGTCACAGATCAGTGCAATCAGGGTGCTCTCACCAACATTTAACCAAATTTCCACAGCAGATTTTAGTTTCTTCACCATGAACCAGGAGAGGCATCTTTGAGACTTTTCCACGAGGAAGTCGATGACTGCCAGCTGAACTGCCAACTTCTGTCAGATCTGGGGTCTTTTTCTGAAGCATTTGTCTATGACGGGAAAATCAGGTGAAAAATCTCATTGTGTACACAAAAGCCTAATTGAGTCAAAGAGGCATTTTTCTGTACACAACCTTGTAGAACATATCTGCAAATGATCACTGGAGTTTATTTGATGTCAGTGTCAAGGGTAAATGTTTTAAAAATGGTAGCGATGCTAATTGTGTCAACGTGTTTGGTTTTTCAATGACTTTAGGCCATATCGCCCTGGCACACCATATAAAACATATTAACAGAAATGGACTTTTTCAGTGCATGTAATATATCGTCAAAGTGAGAAAATAGGAAATTGGGATGAAGATGTCCTATTTCGACTTAAGTCCACAGATATAAGTGAAGTGCACATGTGCTTCTGGAAAGCATGTTATATGAGAGAACATGTGACCTCTATGACATATAATGTAAAATTATATTTTGAATGAAAAGTTTTTCTTTGTCATCTCAACAGTTCACTCTTCTCTGTTTTTCTTACCTGCTTCTTCCTGACCTTGCCCTCTCTCCTTGCCTTTTTTCTCCTCTCCTTTCCTTTCATCTCTCCCTCTTTGGACTGACAACCATACACAAATAGACTGTATTCAGCTAGATGAAAAATTACACCAGGGTGTAGAGCTGGTCCACTGTTCCACAACCAGGACGAAAACCACACTGCTCCTCCTTAATCCGAGGTTCGACTATCCGACGGACCCTCCTCTCCAGCACCCCTGAATGGACTTTACCATGGAGGCTGAGAAGTGTGATCCCCCTAAAGTTGGAGCACACCCTCCGATCCCCCTTTTTGAAAAGGGGGACCACCACCCCAGTCTGCCAGTCCAGAGGCACTGCCCCCGACGTCCACGCAATGCTGCAGAGGCGCATCAGCCAAGACAGCCCAACAGCATCCAGAGCCTTATGAAACTCCGGGCGGATCTCATCCACCCCAGGGGCCCGGCCACCGAGGAGCTTTTTGACTACCTCAGCGACCTCAGCCCCAGTGACAGGAGAGTCCACCCCTGAGTCCCCAAACTCTGCTTCCTCCTCGGAAGACGTGTTGGTGGGATTGAGGAGGTCTTTGAAGTATTCCTTCCACCGGCCCACGACGTCCCGAGTCGAGGTCAGCAGCCCACTATCCTCAATGTACACAGTGTTGATGGTGCACTGCTTCCCCCTCCTGAGCCGCCGGATGATGGACCAGAAACGCCTCGAAGCCGTCCGGAAGTCGTTCTCCATGGTCTCACCGAACTCCTCCCATGTCCGAGTTTTTGCCTCAGCGACCGCCAGAGCCGCGCTCAGCTTGGCCCGCCGTTACCTGTCAGCTGCCTCAGGAGCCCCACAGGCCAGGAAGGCCCGGTAGGACTCCTTCAGTCCCACAGGCCAGGAAGGCCCGGTAGGACTCCTTCAGTCCCACAGGCCAGGAAGGCCCGGTAGGACTGCTTCAGTCCCACAGGCCAGGAAGGCCCGGTAGGACTCCTTCAGTCCCACAGGCCAAGAAGGCCCGGTAGGACTCCTTCAGTCCCACAGGCCAGGAAGGCCCGGTAGGACTCCTTCTTCAGCTTGACGGCATCCCTCACTGCTGGTGTCCACCAGCGAGTTCGGGGGTTACCGCCACGGCAGGCACTGACAGCCTTACGGCCACAGCTCCGACTAGCGGCCTCAGCAATAGAGGTGCGGAACATAGCCCATTCCGACTCGATGTCCCCCACCTCCCTCGGAACATGGGTGAAGCTCTCCCGGAGGTGGGAGTTAAAGCTCTCCCTGACAGGGGACTCAGCCAGACGTTCCCAGCAGACCCTCACGACACGTTTGGGCCTGCCAGGTCTGACTGGCAACCTCCCCCACCATCTGAGCCCACTCACCACCAGGTGGTGATCAGTGGACAGCTCCGCCCCTCTCTTCACCCGAGTGTCCAGGATAAGGGGCCGCAAGTCCGATGACACGACTACAAAGTCGATCATGGAACTGCGGCCTAAGGTGTCCTGATGCCAGGTGTAAATGTGGACACTCTTGTGCCTGAACATGGTGTTTGTTATTGACAATCCATGACGAGCACAGAAGTCCAACAACAAAACACCACTCGGGTTCAGATCAAGGGGGCCGTTCCTCCCGATCACGCCCCTCCAGGTCTCACTGTCATTGCCCATGTGAGCGTTGAAGTCCCCCACCAGAACGATGGAGTCCCCGGAAGGAGCGCTTTCCAACACGCCGTCCAAGGACTCCAGAAAGGGGGGGTACTCTGAACTGCTGTTCGGTGCATAGGCACAAACAACTGTCAGGACCCGTCCCCCCCACCCAGAGGGGGAGGGAGGCTACCCTTTCATCCACCGGGGTTAACCCCAATGTACAGGCACCGAGCCGGGGGGCAATGAGTATGCCCACACCTGCTCCCCACCTCTCACCGGGAGCAACTCCAGAGCGGAACCAGGTCCAGAGCAGGACCAGGTCCAGACTGGAACCAGGTCCAGAGTGGAACCAGGTCCAGACTGGAACCAGGTCCAGAGCGGAACCAGGTCCAGAGCAGGACCAGGTCCAGACTGGAACCAGGTCCAGACTGGAACCAGGTCCAGCCCCTCTTGAGGATGGTGTTTCCAGAGCCCGAGCTGTGCGTTGAGGTGAGTCCAACTATATCTTGTCGGAACCACTCGACTTCACGCACCAGCTCAGGCTCCTTTCCAACCAGAGAGGTGACATTCCACGTCCCTGGAGCTAGCTTCTGCAGCGGGGGTCGGACCGCCAGGGCATTTGGAATATACCCCAGATAACAGCAGCACATTGGCTTAAATATCAACACTTGAACATAACACAGCAGCTAGCATCTCTCATTCCAGCTTAAACAGAGGATATTGGTACTGACCCATGTGATGTTCCTTAGCTAGAAAAATCGTTGGCTAACTCCTGCTAACTCCTACATGAAACTACTCTAATGAGCTACCAAGGGGCAAACTCCGCTGGAAAAGAGTGAAGCTTGTTAAGTTCAATAATTGTAGTTCCTACTTCATCCACTAGGGCAGGGGTCGGCAACCCGCGGCTCCGGAGCCGCATGCGGCTCTTTAGTCCCTCTGTTGCGGCTCCCTGAATTGGAAAATGAATTAATGACTATTCTACTTAAAGTGCTGGTGACACGATTTTAACATTTTTTGCCATGTTTTATAGACCAAAACGTCCTTCATGATGATCTATGTAACATAAACAACCGCAGCTGCATAAATGAGTTATTAGAAAACATCGCTGCTTTTCTGACCAGACTGTGGCGCTGTTCACCACAGGAGTACAAAACCGGATGTGACATCAGCGAAAGACTGCCCACCCGGCTTGTTGACTGGAGAGCTAGCGGTTTTGCTAACAGTTTCTCCTTTTGTTTTAGCTTTACTGGCTAAAGGTTACAGATATGCCGTCGCGTTGTGTTGCAGGTTTTTGTCCAAACACTCATAAGAATGGCGTAAGTTTATTCAAGTTTCCAGCTACGGGACTTTTAGCTGTGCTGTCAGCGCTGTGTGCTGTCGAATGGGATTCCAAACTGAGAGCGCTTGTTTTAAGACAAGGAGTGTCTGAGGGTTGAATTTAGACTAAAACGGATGTGGACACTTGTTTTGCAGGAAGGAGAGTGAGGAAAACAAGCACACCCCAACAGCTACGTTAGGGGTCGTAGCAAGATGTTACTAAACAAACCGTGTAGCTGTGACGAGCGGACTTTTTGGACGGTGAAAAATGATTTTTTTTTTCTCTGTGTGTCGGCTATTTTCACACTACGGAATCGTTTTCATCAAAAATATTTTTGATTACTTTAAATTGGTGAACCCTTACGAACTTACAAACAGAATGACTGTGAACAATGTAAACAATTGAAGATTGGACTTATAAAATGGCTTCTGGGTCCACTTCAAAGGTAGGGAGACGCAGTTGCTTCTTTTTATTTATGTATTTATCTAAGCTTTATAACCATGTATATGTCCATATAGTGGCTTGCTGTTGTTAATTGAAAACACAGCTAAATGGGCGCTGGTGTCCAGGTGGGTGTGGAGAGGTTAAAAATCAGTTTTTTAAATAGTTACATTTATTCACAAATTACCCGATAAACAAATCCCTAATAACAAAAAATGCTAATCGTAATGTATAACAAAGACATAGCAATCGGTGTTCCCCTGCCGTGTGTTTCCCTCTGCTGCTGCAATGACCATGTCATCTTCTCCGGCACTCCCGCTTTCAGAGTCTTGCTCACTCGGCATGAAGTCCGTTTGGTAAGGCTCAAATCTATAAGGTGTGATGCCTCTATATTCCTCAACATCACCTAACTCTTCTGAACTGTCTGATGATTCCGCCAAACAAATCAATTCCAGGCAGGGACCATCATCGTTACCGTCCACCGCTTCCATGTTGCTTGTTGTTAGCTGACCGAGTAAGAAAAAAAAAAAAGAAAAAAGCCGTCCGAGATCTTTCGCTGACGTCGCAATATGGCGGCGTGTTTTTCTTAGTCGCTGTTGCAGAGCTCCTTTCAAACTCAGAAAACTTAAGATATTTCTGTGAAAACAAGTCTGTTTGACTTACAATTCCACTGAGCCACTCATTTAGTGTTGCTGTAATATTGTATAGTAGCATTACATGAAATGATAATCGTGTCACCAGCACTTTAAGTGTATTGTATTTTGGTTGGTTCACTTTAATAATGTGATTCTAAAAGACCAAGACAAATGTCCCCTTGAGAGACAATAAAGTTTCTTGTCTTATTCTAAATTTGAGGATTATGATGATCCCTCTGAGGGATTCATGTACAGTTGCGCACTTTTCCCGAGTTCTCCGAGCACTGCAAATGCAGCACGTTAAATAAAATCCAACTCAACTATTAAAATAAAGACATAACTTATATTTTACCATTTTGCAAAGCAGCCCATTGAGTGTCAGGTGCAACAAGCAGGTAACTGCAGTAAAACGGCGAGTAACTGTCCAGCATGCTGTGATGCGTCTCACAAACCTTTACGCAGCCAATCAGTGTTAATAACTGCACTTCATGCTCACGTGCCGCTATCGTGCAGCATAGCATGATACAGCCCTATTGATTCAGCAATCACGGAATTAAACATTAAAAACTGAATTAATTACAAACAAAGAATATCACTGAGTGTGGACGTGCCGCGGAGCGCTGAACTTTCCTCCTGGCGCACTGTCCCACGAACGTCTCACAGCGGAGCGTCTCTGTTGCGCTGTTGCTGCAGTTCTGGCATTTAAAGTGAATAATAAACGAGCAAAAGCTTATTTGTCCACTCCGACCCTGTCATGCTGCGCTTTGATCACTTCTCCAGCAGGTGGGCCGACGATAGAGAAGAAAAGTGTCTGATGCACTGAGCATGTTCAGCGCTGCGTGGGCAGATTCATTTGTTTTCACTGCTGACCAGATTATTTTGCGTAGCTGTTCATATTTTGTGAAACAGTAATTTCATTTTTCGGGTAGCTTACTGCACGCACCAGTAAAAGGATGACGGCACAGACAGGACAGCGTGTTTGGTTTGCTGCTGGTAGATTATTAAAGCTGCGTCTTTTTCCATCCTACATAAATACAACTAAAATAGATTTTTTTTTTAAAGTGACCTTCAACCCGACGTCTTTTCTTTTTTTTAGTTTAAAATGTTTTTTTGCTGGATGCAGAAATGTGATTTCGTTTTCTCGTTTTTATGTTAAATGCAACACATTTAACGTTAAAGTTTTATTTAATTATCAATGTTAAAAGTCAGTTGATGCTCCAGTGTTTTCTTTATTGTAGGAAACGGGTCTAAAAAAGGCTGTTTTGCTGAAACAGGTTGCCGACCGGCTTATTTAAGACTTTTACATTTTTGCGGCTCCAGACAGATTTGTTTTTCGTTTTTTTGGTCCAATATGGCTCTTTGAACATTTTGGGTTGCCGACCCCTGCCCTAGGGGATCCAAAACACAACAAATCCCCATAGACTTCACAGCAGAAATAAACATATTTACAGCAGGAATAAACATGTTTATAGCAGAAATAAACATGTTGACAACAGAAATAAACATGTTTACAGCAGAAATAAACATGTTGACAACAGAAATAAACATGTTTACAGCAGAAATAAACATGTTTGCAGTGGAAATAAATATGTTTATAGCCTGGTCTTTTTAGGTTTAACAGGTCAAGTTTACCTTCATGTCAACTGTGAGGGGGGGTGAATTTATTGTATAACTCATCTGTTTAAATGTTATTTAATCTTGAAATTACACATAATTAGGGGCGTGTCCTTTTGATTGACAGGCGGCAGAACAGGTGCTGGTTTTAGCCGTGGAGGCTAACAGTTAGCTCCCTGCTAGCTCCCAGGAAGGCCTCAGGCTGTAGCAGAGTTGCACAACTGTGGTTTTTAGTTGGTTAACAGCAAGTCTGAGTGTGATTACCTTTGAACCGTCTATCTTCGTTCATTCCTGTTCACTTCAGATTAGCTTGGTTAGCATTAGCTTACTGTAGCTGTCAATCACTAGCCTCGCTGCTCGGTGCAGCCCTATCTTTGTCCATTTTAGTATTTTCCGGGCGTGAAGACACAACACAGCGAGAGGGCGACTGTGGGAAACGCCCACCTGGCTTCACCTTCCTCTCTGCAGACGTGACCCAATACTACGTCAGGTTTTTTACAGTCTTTGTGAGCTACGGATGATTTGACTGTTTATTTCTGAGTAAATGGGCAGTTCGTGCTGTTATCAACGCAGCGTACACTGCCAGAAGTGGTGCAGTAATAGTGCACTAATACTGCACTATTACTGGCTGAACGATTTGTCCCGCGAATACGTCATCACGCATGGTGTCCAAACTTGGCGTGTGGAAACATCCTTGTTCCGGGCGTTCATTTATGCTCTGAAATCGTTTCTCCTGGGCACACAGGTGTTTCTCTGTGCGATTGAATTAGCAGACAAGTTGCTGGTAAGTGGCTGGAAGGGGAACTTTTTCACGCCCAGATCTGTATTAACTTCGTTCCTGCTCCAACACACCTGACTCAGATTGTGCAGAGCTTTAAAGGCTGGTGGAGCCATTTAACTTGAGTCGGGTGTGTTAGAGCAGGGCAGGACCAACTGAGACCCCTGTTCTAGGCCATCAAAAGAAAAGACTTCAACCCGGTGAGGAGTTTGTCCAGAGGGTTAACTCAAATGCAGAGCAGATATTTAAACTGCTCTGTTTATTATTATTGTTAGATAATCAGCTGAATCAACCATCCTCAGGTAAATTTAAGTGTTGGTAAGAGATGGATATCACCGCTCTTCTGATGCTTCATTACCAGTACACAGCATCTCTCTACGAAGCTCCGTTCAGGCCAAGTCTCTGTTGAAGAGGGCAGGTGGAAAATAAAACTCAGAAAGGGAAAATCTAAAAGCTCAAGCAGCTTCTACATCCCTGTCTGGCTGTCTGGCTGTGTTTTCAGCCCTCGTTCTCATCTCTCATCTGAACAAGGACATTCAGTGCATCACCACTAAAAGAAATGTCATCTTCATCTTCACTCATGGCTGTTGCTATGGCCACCGCAATAAACCTGACTGAGTCCAAACTGAGTGAATGTCTCTCCAGGATGTGCTTGTACTCTTACACATTAAATGCATCAGCTTTAAAAGAAAACACGTATGATGAGGTTTCTTTACACGTGTAAGGCAAGTTTATTCATGTAGCATATTTATGTACAAGACAGTGTTCAAAGAGCTTTACATTAAACAGAAACATGACAGCACAGCGCTGGAAAACAACTTTATAAAGTAAAAAAAATACATTTGCAATTTAAAATAAAAACAAAAGATAAGACTATTAGACCTTGAAAGAAGTAGTACAGATCTGGACTCCTGAATAAAACTTTATTTAAATCAGCTGAGAACAGGTGGTTCTTTAAGCTGGATGTAAATAAACTGTTTCAGCTGATCCGAGACTTTCTGGGAGTTTATTCCAGACATGTGGAGCATAGAAGCTGAACGCAGCTGATCCAGGTCCGGCTCTGGTTCTGGGACTGATAAAAGACCAGATCCAGCTTCTCCAGGTCCAGTTCTGGCTAGAATTTCCCCTAAAAGTTAAGAGAGTAGATCCTAGTAAAGATAAAAGCTCTTCCTAAAGAGTCCTGCTCCTGAGATGAGATCTGTTCAGAGCAGGGAAGAGGACTTTTAAGCGGCTTAGGGAACTTTTAAGGAGTTCCTTAAGCCGCTCCCTATGTAAGGCTAAGTTCAGACCTCTCCGAGAGGATTCTCAGAATCTTAAGGAATATGGGCCCAGATCTTTGATCCTCCAGATGTTCTTCAGGGGATAGTCAGTCCGAGTCCATCACGCGGCCAGATTTCTGGTCTGGTTGGTGGTTTTAAGGTCCAAGTCCATCACACGGCCAGATTTCTGGTCTGGTTGGTGGTTTTAGGGTCCAAGTCCATCACCGTGGCCAGATTTCTGGCCTGGTAGTTGATAGTCAGTCCAAGTCCATCACTACAGCCAGATTTCTGGTCCAGTAGGTGGTTTTTAGGTCCAAGTCCACCGTGCTGCACGACTTCTGGCCTGGTCGGTGGTTTTTAGGTTTATAGACTGAAGCTCTATGGCGACCTGCAGTCGTTCGTCTGTGGCTCCAATCATTCAGCTCCTCAATGCATTTACCAAGAGCCTGTACAGGGTCTCGGTCTCCTGGTATTATAATATATACTTTTTTTTTTTTTTTTTTTTTTTTTTTTTTTTTTTTTTTTTTTTTTTTTTTTTTTTTTTTTTTTTTTTTTTTTTTTTTTTTTTTTTTTTTTTTTTTTTTTTCTTTTTTTTTTTTTTTTTTTTTTTTTTTTTTTTTTTTTTTTTTTTTTTTTCTTTTTTTTTTTTTTTTTTTTTTTTTTTTCTTTTTTTTTTTTTTTTTTTTTTTTTTTTTTTTTTTTTTTTTTTTTTCTTTTTTCTTTTTTTTTTTTTTTTTTTTTTTTTTCCCCCCCCCCCCCCCCCCCCCCCCCCCCCCCCCCCCCCCCCCCCCCCCCCCCCCCCCCCCCCCCCCCCCCCCCCCCCCCCCCCCCCCCCCCCCCCCCCCCCCCCCCCCCCCCCCCCCCCCCCCCCCCCCCCCCCCCCCCCCCCCCCCCCCCCCCCCCCCCCCCCCCCCCCCCCCCCCCCCCCCCCCCCCCCCCCCCCCCCCCCCCCCCCCCCCCCCCCCCCCCCCCCCCCCCCCCCCCCCCCCCCCCCCCCCCCCCCCCCCCCCCCCCCTGTGTGCCTTCTGTGTTGCTATGGTAACTAATACTGTTGTTCTTTATAACCTGGGACAGTTGGAGCATGTAAATGTTAAACAGAAGAGTTCCGAGGATAGAGCCCTGGGGAACTCTATTTGCATCTGCTGAGATTTAAAGTTACTAACTGACACAAAATACTCCCTGTTCTTTTGAACCAGTTTAGTACAGAACCAGAGAGACCCAGTTCTCCAGTCGGAGTAACTGAATCAAATATAGCACTGAGGTACAGTAAAGCTATCAATGATATTTTTCCATCATGTGTGTTCAGACATTTGTCATTTACGACTTTGGTCAGCGCTGTCAGTGCTGTGGTGCTGTCTAAAACCTGGAAGACATCAGTGCAGTGTCAGTGCTGTGGTGCTGTCTAAAACCTGGAAGACATCAGTGCAGTGTCAGTGCTGTGGTGCTGTCTAAAACCTGGAAGACATCAGTGCAGTGTCAGTGCTGTGGTGCTGTCTAAAACCTGGAAGACATCAGCGCAGTGTCAGTGCTGTGGTGCTGTCTAAAAGCTGGAAGACATCAGAGCAGTGTCAGTGCTGCTGGTGCTGTCTAAAACCTGGAAGACATCAGAGCAGTCTCAGTGCTGCTGGTGCTGTCTAAAACCTGGAAGACATCAGAGCAGTCTCAGTGCTGTGGTGCTGTCTAAAACCTGGAAGACATCAGAGCAGTCTCAGTGCTGCTGGTGCTGTCTAAAACCTGGAAGACATCAGCGCAGTCTCAGTGCTGTGGTGCTGTCTAAAAGCTGGAAGACATCAGGACAGTCTCAGTGCTGCTGGTGCTGTCTAAAACCTGGAAGACATCAGAGCAGTCTCAGTGCTGTGGTGCTGTCTAAAACCTGGAAGACATCAGAGCAGTCTCAGTGCTGTGGTGCTGTCTAAAACCTGGAAGACATCAGAGCAGTGTCAGTACTGTGGAGCTGTCTAAAACCTGGAAGACATCAGAGCAGTCTCAGTGCTGTGGTGCTATCTAAAACCTGGAAGACATCAGAGCAGTGTCAGTGCTGTGGTGCTGTCTAAAACCTGGAAGACATCAGAGCAGTGTCAGTGCTGTGGTGCTGTCTAAAACCTGGAAGACATCAGAGCAGTGTCAGTGCTGTGGTGCTGTCTAAAACCTGGAAGACATCAGAGCAGTCTCAGTGCTGTGGTGCTGTCTAAAACCTGGAAGACATCAGAGCAGTGTCAGTGCTGTGGTGCTGTCTAAAACCTGGAAGACATCAGAGCAGTGTCAGTGCTGTGGTGCTGTCTAAAACCTGGAAGACATCAGAGCAGTCTCGGTGCTGCGGTGCTGTCTAAAACCTGGAAGACATCAGAGCAGTTGTTTTGTCTTATATATTCATATTTTTCATAATAGCTGATGACAAACTGTTGTTTTTTAAACTTATCTAAATTTCCATGTGTAGTCAAACATTATTTACCTTTTGGATGTTTATCACGTCATGACGAGTTTCAATGGACGTCCTGCAAATGAAGCTGTTATGGGGAGCCACTTGAGCAGCCTATTGACAGCTGTCGGCTGTGACTAAAGGGGCAGATTGATAAGTCAGCGTGTTAAGTGTCATTTGACAAAGAGGAGATAGACTGCGTTTAGGTAATGACTGGCTGAATAGCATTTAGATGTGGAATACAGTCTCTCCTCTCTGCCACTGTCACATGCTCATTAAGAGCATCAGAGCATGTCATTAACATACACACATATGCTCACTAAAGCGTATCATTAAATAGATTTAATTATTTAAGTTTCTGAGTCTCTGAATAACGACAAGTGCACGGTGCATTCAACTTCCAAACAAATGACTTGCCAGTACATTTCTAATTAGTGCAGAGAAGAGGAAAAAGATTGGTATTAACCTGGGCTTACTCAGTCAGTGTGTGTTTAAGAGTGCGTAAGTGTGTAATGTGTGTGTGTGTGTGTGTGTGTGTGTGTGTGTGTGTGTGGGTATTCATGCGCTAGTAATTATATTTCCAGGCAGCGCTAAGCAGCGAGGTGCAGGCCTGTGTGTATATTCCATTCAGCTTATCAGACGTGTCCAATCCTGAAGCAGATCAGATCGAACAGTAAAAGCTCATTAATTACGGATGGTTGCTGAGCGACAAGGAGAAAGGGAAGGAAAGCTGGTCGGAGCAAGGCGAGCGGACAGATGGGAGAGGAAGCGGATGAGGTGTCGTACTGAAACGCTGACGGTGTGAAGTCATCATTAAAAAACCTCTTTGTCTCATCCTTTGTGTTTGAGGAGAAAGCAGCCGGCAAGCAGAGAGATGAATGTTGACATCCCCAGCAATGGTCTGCCAGGGAGTCCTGCAGGTTTAGAAGTTTCCCTGCTGCAACACACCTGACTCGGACTCAGACGCTGCTGGGCAAGTCATGGACCAGAACCAGGTCTGGTTCCTGCAGGTTAAAATGACAAGTGAAAGTAATGATAAGAAAGATCAGCTCATTCTACACATCAGCAGCTGTTAGAGCATGTGGAGGAAAGAAAAGATAGGAGTTCACAATTAAACTGAAGCAATGCACCTTTAAAGAAAGGCAGAAACAGACAGCAGGTGGAAATTTATGAAACTGGTGTAATTCGCTTTTGGAACATTTTGGAAAGCATACATGATGTCTTTAACCATTTTTTTCCTTTGTTAATCAGATTTTGCATTTAGAGTTTCGGAACACTGCAACATCAATATCAGATTTTCAGGTCCGGTTTAACTTTTTAGAATTTCACAAGACACAAAATACTCTACTATGGTTTCACATTTTGGTATTAAAGAAAATAATGTGTTTGTGTAGGAAAATGCTGAGTATTTCCTTTCAGTTCAATATCTGTAACTAATCATTTCCACGAACTGATGTTCTGCACATTGGAGGAAAATGATTTGAGTCGTTCAACACATTTTAAATCTGGGATGTGATGGAGTTCCTTCAAACTGTCGAGCCACAACATTTCCATCGGATGACGGTGAAAATTTTGATTTGGCCATTTGAAAACAAACCTTTGATGAACCACAGACTGGATGAAGACCAATGAACGTCGGCTTTTTCTGAGATAAAAACTTCAGATCTATGTCACAATATTGCAATCTAAAGAATTCAGACCCTCTTGATCACATTTAGGACATTCAAGGACACAACCTGGGTGGACAACCCCGTCCAGTAGCTGCTGGACAGCTACAGTGCAGAGGGGAAAAATATCATTTTGGGGGAACATTTTAAAGGGACTAGAGGCAGGAATGTGAAAGAATAAACATGCATGTCCAGTTTTTAATGCTAACGGGTGATGAAGTGTTAAAATCCAAAAAGATGGTTTCCACCTCGTCTCTCTCCGTTGCCTTGAACAGGCTGTGTGCTGCATGATGCTGCGATTCGGTGGTGAATTTTCCACGCAGTCCTACAGATGTGACGTCATTGACGCTGCATGACCGTTTTGATCCAGGAAGGAGACGTCGCGGTGGATTCAGACCGGTAAGGCAGGGGTCTGCAACCCACAGCTCCATAGACAAGTGGCTCTCTGGACCTTCAGCAATGGCTCTCAATAACATTCACTAAAAATGATAAAGAACCCAGAATGATTAAATTATTTAATTATTTTGATCATCGACTACTCACTGATCATATTGGTGATTAGTCAACTAATCGGATCATTAAAAGACTGTAGCATATTTACAGTACCAGCCAAAAGTTTGGACACTTTCTGATTGAATCTAATCAAAAAACATGTCCAGTCTTTTGACTGCTAGTGAGTGTGTTAATTAATGTCAATGAACGATTCAGGAAAAGATGAGCAGACAGAAAGGTGGACAGCCCCAATTTTAAGAGGGAAAACAAAGCTTAAAGACACTAAATGATTAGTTGATTATAAAATTAGTTCGATTAATCGACTAATTGTGGCAGCCCTGAAATGTATACAGCTGTGTGAAAAAGTTTTTGCCCCCTTCCTAAATTCTTAGTTTTTTGCATGTTAGTCACATTTAAATGTTTCAGATCAACAAACACATTTTAATGTGAGTCAAAGATAACACAAGATAACACACTGCCGACCAAAGAAACCATCGAACAGGAGAAGGCAGAGTCATGAAGACAAATCGCCTCATGATCTGTACATGCCACAAGCTTTACCTTTTTACCAGAGAAACTGAGGGAGTTTGAAAAAACCTGGGAACCGTTGGTCTCTTACCTTCATTCAATAATTGACTAATATGACCACAGTGTAGCACTCCTGGGGAAGGGGGGCGGGATGGGGTCTGTCGTTTGTTGTCTTTTATTTTCAGTACTATTATTCTTGTGTTTATATTATTGTCTATTATTATATTTTCTTTTTTATTATTATCCCTATTTTTTTTTATCATAGATATTGTCACTATGCCTTTTTGTTGTTGTGTGTGTCAGACTTTTTCTTAAAAGAAACATGTAAATGTCAGTTCAAGTGCCTTGATGAAAGAAATGTTTCACAATAAATATATTTGAAAACAAAGATAACACAAGTAAAAAAAAAAAAATGCAGTTTTTGAATGAAGATTTTTTATTAGTGAGGGGGGGGGGTCCAAACCTCCATGGTCCTATGTGAAAAAGTGATTGCCCCCCTGTTAAAACATAAATTAACTGTGGTTTATCATCTTTGGAAAGCTGAGTTCAGCTTCTCTATCCACATCCAGGCCTGATTACTGCCACACCTGTTCTCCATCAGAAATCACTTAAATAGGACCTGCCTGACAAAGTGAAGTAGACCAAAAGATCCTCCAAAGCTAGACATCATGCTGCCATCCAAAGACATTCAGGAACAAATGAGAAACAAAGTCATTGAGATCTATCAGTCTGGAAAAGGTTCCAAAGCCATTTCTAAAGCTTTGGGACTCCAGAGAACCACAGTGAGAACCATTATCCACAAATGGTGAAAACATGGAACAGTGGTGAACCTTCCCAGGAGGGGCCGGCCGACCAAAATGACCCCAAGAGCACAGCGACGACTCATCCAAGAGGTCACAAAAGACCCCAGAACAACATCCAAGAACTGCAGGCCTCACTTGCCTCAATGAAGGTCAGTGTTCATGACTCCCCCATCAGAAAGAGACTGGGGGGCAAAAATGGCTGCATGGCAGAGTTCCAAGACCAAAACCACTGCTGAGCAAAAAGAACATAAAGGCTCGTCTCAGTTTAGCCAGAAAGCATCTTGATGATCCCCAAGACTTTTGGGAAAATACTCTGTGGACTGACGAGACAAAAGTGGAACTTTCTGGAAGGTGGAGGTCCCATTACATCTGGCGTAAAAGTAACACGGCATTTCAGAAAAGGAACATCATAGCAACAGTAAAATATGGTGGTTGTAGTGTGATGGTCTGGGAGGAGGCGGAGCTGCAAGGACACATACAGACAGTCAGTTGAGTTTTCCCAACTGGGGGGAGTTGGGGTGGGGGGACTGCACCCTGAGTTGTAGAGCCGTCGGCCTGACAGTCAGAACATCGTCATCCTTTGTAATAATAATAATAATAATAATAATAAAAATAATGTTAAAGTGCAGTTTTGTCTGAGACTGGATAGGACATTGTATTTATCGTTTTGAAGAAACAGGGTCTAGTTTATTGTTTTTTTGGTGCAATTTTTCTAACAGAGACTGATTCCAGTGTGAAATGAAAGTTTAATTGTTGCATTTGAAAGGATGTACTTTAATTACTATGATATATTAACATTACATAAGTGGTTATTTTGGTGTCATTGTAGTCGGCAATAATATTGTTTATCTTCAATAATACGTGGGACAATATATCGTCCAACATAATTTGTTTTCGTTCCAGGCCTATCATCAAGTCATTTCCTGATGTCCTCGTGAATGTGTTTTGGTTTCACTTTGACATGTTAAGATCAGACTTTGAAGGACTGCAGTGCTTTACCTTTAAACAAATTCAAAGTTAGATAAGCAACTCAGCCCTTACAGTCATCCCTCTGCTTAAAAAAGGCTCGACTTGATACAGGCACCATCAGGCTCCAGCCAGTCTCCACCCCCCACAGGAGGAATCTCAGTCACATTATCTGGGTATCATAGTCTGACTGAAAAGCTCACTTTACCACATTTTCACACAGCAGTACTTTAATTGGACCAACATAACAAAACATACTGGAGAACCACCAAGTAAGTTTTCTCTGCTTCACCAGCCTCCTCACACACAAATATCTCTAGTGTCTGTTATTATACAGCCTGCATGGTTAAAATAACTTCACCACCTACAAATCACTCTTTTTTCTGCTTCTCCACAGCTATGAAATACATTACCTGTCAGTTTTCCACAAGCCGCCTGCAGAGCCCCCCTCCAGATGCAGAAACAAGCACAGATGCATCTCTACTCATGGGATTCCTATTTCCATTAGCTATTTACTCCCAGAGGAATAAACACAGCAGAAGATCCTGCTGCTGCCTTCAGATCAGAGCACACACACAGATATAACTCTGCCTCACATTCACTGAAAAAGCCTGTTTCCATTTGTCATACGACTACAGGGAAGACATAATCACACATAACTCACGCATATTCTTAAATATATTCTTAACCTTTCATGCATAATGGCCATCAATGATACAAAAATAAAGAAAGTTTTACCAAGAGTGTGAATGAATGGAGCTTAGAAGACGAGGTTTGAAAGGAGTGAATATGGCTTGTAAGCAGAGAGTGTCACACATGAGACGAGTCCGAGGAGGCGCTCACCCTGAGGAGCGGAAAGTAGTTTTTAACAAAGAGACTCGGACAGGCTGGCGCCACAAGAGATAAACCCTTAAAGATGTTCTCTCCACAAATCTTCTGGTGACATGTGCAAGCACAGAGATCATGTATGATATGTAAGAGAAGGATTAATGACGCTGCAGGGCCAGACTGACACCCTCAGGATATGATCATGGGAACACTTCTTTCACACTACACTGGACATCTGGTTCAAAACAGTGCAGGAAGGAAAGGAGAGGATGTCCTACTTGTAAATTAATCACTGCATTGGTCAGTTACTGTAGAATAAATAAAATATATCATACTGTATACATATACATATATATATACTGTATATATACACAGCGGGGGAAGTATTGAACATGTCAACATTTTTCTCAGAAAACATATTTCTCGTAGATCTATTGACATGAAATTTTTACCAGATGTCGGCAACAACCAAACTCTGTAAAAAAAAAAAAGGACATAGTATCCAGTCACATCTACAAGCTAAAAATGAAGCCAGGTGGGCGTGTCCCACCGTCCCCATCTTGCCTCGTCGCGTGTGTCGTCACTCCCGGAAATTACAAAAATGGGCAAAGATAGGGCCGCTCCAAGCTGCAGGGCAAATGATTGACAGCTAAGCTAATGCCAGCCGAGCTAATCCAAATTGAACAGGAACAAACAAAGAGAGAGTTTAACTTCACTTCCAGGCTTCACATTACCTTTGTATGTATGCCCCTTGCATACATACAAAGGAATCCTAACATTTATGTCCATAAATGAAGTTATGTGTAATATAGTGAAATGACACAGGGAATAAGTATTGAGTACGCTTACTGATATTTATTTAGTACTTAGCATAAAACCTTTGTTGGTGGTTCCAGCCTCCAGACGCCTCCTGTATGCAGAAACCAGTGGAAAACGTTGCTCAGGTGTGATTTTGGTCCATTCTTCCACAAACTGCCTTCAGATCTTTAAGGTTTCAGGTCTCTTCTGTGAACTGGGATCTTCAGTTCTTTCGGGTCAGGTGATGGTCTGGTCCGTTCTAGCAGCTTTATCTTCTTCTTCTTAAAGCAGGTGAGCGTTTCTGGTCCGTTCTAGCAGCTTTATCTTCTTCTTCTTAAAGCAGGTGAGCGTTTCTGGTCCATTCTAGCAGCTTTATCTTCTTCTTCTTAAAGCAGGTGAGCGTTTCTGGTCCGTTCTAGCAGCTTTATCTTCTTCTTCTTAAAGCAGGTGAGTGTTTCTGGTCCGTTCTAGCAGTTTTATCTTCTTCTTCTTAAAGCAGGTGAGTGTTTCTGGTCCGTTCTAGCAGCTTTATCTTCTTCTTCTTGAAGCAGGTGAGTGTTTCTGGTCCATTCTAGCAGCTTTATCTTCTTCTTCTTAAAGCAGGTGAGCGTTTCTGGTCCATTCTAGCAGCTTTATCTTCTTCTTCTTAAAGCAGGTGAGTGTTTCTGGTCCGTTCTAGCAGCTTTATCTTCTTCTTCTTAAAGCAGGTGAGTGTTTCTGGTCCGTTCTAGCAGCTTTATCTTCTTCTTCTTAAAGCAGGTGAGTGTTTCTGGTCCGTTCTAGCAGTTTTATCTTCTTCTTCTTTTAAAGCAGGTGAGTGTTTCTGGTCCGTTCTAGCAGCTTTATCTTCTTCTTCTTAAAGCAGGTGAGTGTTTCTGGTCCGTTCTAGCAGCTTTATCTTCTTCTTCTTAAAGCAGGTGAGCATTTCTGGTCCGTTCTAGCAGCTTTATCTTCTTCTTCTTAAAGCAGGTGAGCGTTTCTGGTCCGTTCTAGCAGCTTTATCTTCTTCTTCTTGTAGCAGGTGAGTGTTTCTGGTCCGTTCTTGCAGCTTTATCTTCTTCTTCTTAAAGCAGGTGAGTGTTTCTTGGCTGTGTGGTGGGACGGTCGTCTTGCTGAAAGATCCAGCCTCTTTTCATCTTCAGCAGATTCTGGTCCAGAATGTCTCTTTACTTTTCTCCATTCATTCTTCCTTCAATCATATGAAGTCTGCCAGTACCACTTGCTGAAAAACAGCCCCCACCATGATGTTCTCACCTCAAAACTTCACTGTTGCTACGGTGTTTTGGGGGTCAAGTGCGGTGCCATAACATATTGTGTCTTGGTACACACCAAACGCGATTTGGCGGCAGGTTTACATGCAAAGTCATTGGCCGAAGCGTGTCGAGGAGGCGTTGAAAACCCTGCGGCGTGTCACGCGCATCGAGGCATGTTTCGAGTTTTGAGATTTTGAGCGTTTGACGCATATTACAGGCGGCAGACGCTGGAGTTAGAAAATCTGAACTTTGGCATCTTCACGAGGGGCGCCAACCAATCAGAGCCAGAGCCGATTTACCACTAAGCAGACTAAGCGACCCCTTAGGGCCCCGCACCACTAGGGGGCCCCCTAAGGAAGTTTGTCTCAGTGAGTACTTTATGGACTTCAAGAGCAGCTGGCAAAGACAAGGTGATTTATTTTGAGGTGTGTCTGATTCGGTAAAAACCCATGGTTACACCGATTATTACAGTTTGTCTCCTCCTCACAAATATTTCCGAGGCGTCTTGAACGTACCATCACTATTTTCTAAGTTTCGTTTTTAAAACCTCAGAGCCGGATGGCGCAGCTGCAGGAGTAAACAGCTAACACGTAGGCAGGAGACAGCAGGTAAAAAGGACATTTAGCATCTCTGAGGACACACAAAAGTGAAAAGATTTGCTCTCACTTTGCAATAAAAATATCGGGATATAAATCTTATACTGATATTCAGCCTAAATCGACATATGACTTTTGGTCCATACCGCCCAGCCCTAATATATATGCATACATAGTATACATACATATATATATATATATATATATATATATATATATATATATTATATTATATTATATATATATATAATAATATAATAATATATAATATAATATATATATAATATATAATTATATTATTATATATATTTAAAAAAAAATTCTGGAATGCGCTGCTAGGTAGCTGCAATTTGTAATAGCTCTCCCTTAACTTTTGGGTTTTTTTCAAATATAGTTGTCTTTTTTATCGACATTACTTGTCAGATTAGGTTTTTTCTGGGAGTCTTTTTTTATGCTGGTTTGAAGGCTGTGCAGTTCAGGAGATTTTTCCTCATATATTTGGCTTTTTTCACTACTTGTTATGATGTGTATCCATAGCAACGGAAAAATTGTTTACCACCGGGATCAACTGTTAGAACTCTCCCAAATCAAGATTTTCAGCGAAATAACACGTCAAATCCCAGTGGAGTTAAGGAGAAAGACAAGAGGATGCAGGGCAGGGGTAAGGCAGAGAGAAAAACGGTGGAGATTTAAACCGTTTCTTCCAACTGTTGTGATGGGTAACGTGAGATCGCTAGCTAACAAGATGGACCAGCTTGAAGTGCTAACAAGGTCTCAGAAAGAGTACAGAGAATGCAGTATCATGTGTTTCACCGAGACATGGCTGCATGAACACATCCCGGACTGTAATGCGTCTGTACACGGCTTCAAGATGGTCCGTGCAGACCGAAATAAACAGCTCAGCGGGAAGTGGAAGGGAGGCGGAATTGCAGTGCTGGTCAGTCAGCGTTGGTGCCATCCAGGACACGTCACTGTCAAGGAGAAGATCTGCACAAGAGATATTGAACTGTTAGCTGTGAGTTTCCGTCCATATTATTTACCCAGAGAGTTTGCCTGTGTTATTCTGGTAGCGGTTTATATAATACCAGGTACCGCACCAGAGACAGCCTGTGATGTCATCAGCTCCGTCGTGGCTAAACTACAAACACAGCATCCAAACTCATTCATGGCGATCTCTGGAGACTTTAACAACGTCTCCCTCTCTGCTACGTTGCCAACTTTCCAGCAGTTTGTCAGCTGCTCCACCAGAGAAAATAAGATGTTGGACTTATTTTATGCAAACACTAAGAATGCATACAGCTCCTCTGCCCTGCCTCCTTTAGGAAGATCAGATCATAATCTGGTTCTTCTCACCTCCACTTACAAGCCCATCGTTCAGCAGCAACCAGTCATTAGGAGGATGATTAAAACCTGGTCTACTGAGGCTGAAGATGCTCTGAGAGGGTGCTTTGAGGCCACAGACTGGAATGTCCTCTGTGAACCTCATGGAGATGACATCAACACCATGACTGAGTGTGTGACAGATTACATAAACTTCTGTGTGGACAACATCGTTCCAACAAGAACAGTGAGGTGCTTCCCCAATAACAAACCCTGGATCACCAGTGACCTGAAAAAGCTGCTGAACATCAAAAAGAAAGCTTTCAGGGATGGAGACAGGGAGTTACTGAAGACCACACAAAAACAACTGAAAACAAGACTAAGAAGTGAAGGAGGATGACAGGAAGAAGTTGGAGAGCAGCTCCAGCAGAACAACGTGAGGGTTGTGTGGTCGGGAATGAAGAAGATCACTGGCTTCAAGTTAAAGGGGGACCAGACTGATGGAGGTCTGGACAGAGCTGACGAACTGAATATGTTCTTCAGTAGGTTCAATTCCCCCCTGCCGACAACCCAACATTCCACACACCCTCCATGAGCTCACAGCTTTCCTGTCCCACCTCCACTCTGTCACCCTGCACCTCAGTCATGGACCTGAACACAGCCTCCTCTCCCCCGCCTCCTAGACCCCCCCTTCTCCACATCAGGACATCCTGAGACCTCTTTGCCTCCACCTCCAGCCTGACTGTCTCCTGTGACCAGGTCAAGAAACAACTAGAGAAACTGAACCGGAACAAGGCTGCAGGTCCAGATGGTGTCAGTCCCAGAGTTCTCAAGACCTGCTCAGAACAACTATGTCTGGTTCTCCAGCACCTTTTTAATACCAGCCTGAGACAGAACAGAGTTCCTGTGCTGTGGAAACATCCTGTCTTGTTTCGGTCCCTAAAAAACCACAACCAGCTGAACCAAATGACTACAGACCAGTTGCTCTGACATCTCACATCATGAAAGTCCTGGAGAGACTCTTACTGGCTCACCTCTACAAGCAAGTGAATACCTTTCAGGACCCATTACAGTTCGCATATCGTAATGGGCTTGGGGTTGAAGACGCCATCATCTTCTTGCTTCAGAGAGCCCACTCTCATCTGGACCAGTCAGGCAGCACTTTGAGGGTCATGTTCTTTGATTTTTCAAGTGCATTTAATACTATTCAGCCTGCTTTGCTATGTCAGAAGCTCCATAACTTCCAGGTGGATCCGTCCACAACCACCTGGATTTACGACTACCTAACAAACAGACCACAGTTTGTGAGACTGAAAGGTTGTGTGTCTGAGATGGTGGTCAGCAGCACTGGAGCACCACAAGGGACTGTACTCTCACCATTCCTCTTTACACTGTGCACCTCAGACTTCCAGTACAACTCTGATCCTGTCATCTGCAGAAATACTCTGATGACTCTGCAGTTGTGGGGTGTATCAGTGATGGACAAGAAGCCGAGTACAGGGAACTGGTCAATCAGTTTGTGAAATGGTAACAATCAGCTCATCTTAAATACCAGCAAGACTAAAGAGATGATTGTTGACTTCAGGAGGAGCAAGAATAAGCAGCATAGTCCTGTATACATCCTGGAAGAGGAGGTGGAGGTGGTGAAGAACTACAAATACCTGGAGTTCAGCTGGACAACAGACTCGATTGGAAATGCAACACTGACTACATCTACAAGAAAGGTCAGAGCAGACTCTACTTCTTAAGGAAGCTGAGATCATTCAACGTCTGCACCAAGATGTTGCAGATCTTCTACAAGTCTGTTGTGGAAAGTGCAATTAGCTTTGCAGCATCTGCTGGGGCAGCAGCATCAGAACCAGAGACTTGAAGAAACTAAACAAGCTGATCAAGAAAGCTGGTTCTGTGCTGGGGAGAACTCTGGAGCCGCTGGAGATGATCGTTCAAAAAGAATGCTGCACAAGCTGATGAAGATGATGGAGGACACTTCCCATCCTCTCCACAACACGGTGAAGAATCAACAGAGTGTGTTCAGTGGGAGGCTGCGTCAAGTTCGCTGTAGGACGGAGAGATACAGAAATTCATTCCTGCCAGCAGCATCACCCTAAAGAACAAGACTGACTGACTTTTTTGTTTATTTAAAAAAAAAAAAAGTGAGCTTTTACAATACTGAATTTCCCTTCGGGGATTAATAAAGTATTTTTCATTTCATTTCATATATATATATATATATATATATATATATATATATATATATATATATATATAACGCACTGCCTGGCCAAAAAAAAAGTCGCCGCCCGGATTTAACTAGGCAAATAGGTAGGAGCCTCCTATTGGATGATTACTGCATGGGTGATTATCTTTCAGCTGGCAACAAGTTATTTAACCCCAACTGGTGCAATGAGTTGCTTCTCATTTCCTAAACAACCATGTGTAAAGACACATCCGTGGTCGTGGAAAAGATGTTAGTCTGTCTGAGAAGGGTCAAATCATTGGCATCAAGAGGTGAAAACATCTAAGGAGATGCAGAAACTACTAAAACTGGGTTCAGAACAGTCCAACGCATTCTGAAAAACTGGAAGGATGGTGGACCATCGTCTTCCAGGAAGAAATGTGGCCGGAAAGGCAGATGAAGTGATGCAGCATCATGCCTAGTGCTACTGTATGAGCCTGTGGGGGCAGTGTGATGATCTGGGGTTGCTGCAGTTGCTCAGGTCCAGGTTCAGCAACAGTATGAGCTCAGATAATGAGGTCAGCTGATACCTGAATATACTGAATGAGCAGGTTATTCCATCAATGGATGTTTCTTTCCTGATGGCACGGCCATATTCCAAGATGAGCGTGCCAGAATTTATCGGGCTCAGATTGTGAAAGATGGTTCAGGGATCATCAGACATCATTTTCACACATGGATTGGCCCCCACAGAGTCCAGACCTGAACCCCATTGAGAATCTTTGGGATGTGCTGTGGTCAGACTCTACAATCATCATCAAGATCTTGGTGAAAAATTGATGCAACAGGATGCAAATAAATCTGGTGACATTGCAGAAGCTTCTGGAAACACAGCGAATGCTGCCGCAATCAAAGCTAAAGGCTCCAACCAAATGTTACACGTTTGACCTTTTTTTTGCTGGCGACTTTTTCTTTGGCCGGTCAGTGTATATATATATACAGATATATATAGTATTTCAATGTACTGTATAGACAAGTTTCACGAACATTTCCGTTTACTTCTGCGGTTGATCAGTTTCTGCTAAGCGCTTCTGGTCCAGTAAGATCTGCATTCATTTACATTTAATATTAACGTTTCTAAAATGGTAACATTCTCCTTTATTTCTTATCAAAGAACCTGTTTTATTACTTCCTCACCTGCAACGACGCTGAACTGGGAGGAAATTGTGATGAAATTGCCTCATGTTACAGCTACCAACACATTTTCGTACTTTGTTGAGTCTGTGGAGACGTAGACTTGCATAGCGACCAACAGCAACAGCTGGTTGTGTGTTGATAGCCGATACAATTAGTGTCCATGAAGGTGGATGTTCAGCCAGGCCAGAGTCTAGATGATGGTCGGAGGGCAGCCACGGACCCCTAAGAAGAGAGGCCTATGGCCAGAGGCAGGGCAGCCGAAAGGAGCGGGCGGTGCTGTGGGGTCCCGGGGGAGCCAAGGGCCAGGAGGAGCAGCCCCCACGGACCGGGACGGAGCTAGAGCAGCCAAGAAGGGACGCCAGCCACGAGAGCCCTTTTAGCCTGTTTAAGTCCTTTTTTTTTTGTTACTTTTGTTTGGACCCGTTTTTATTAGCCCACTTTATTACTTTAGTACTATTATTTATTTCTCTAATAAAGTTTTGATTGTTTGAACCACTACCTGCTGCCTGTCTGTCTTTCCCCCTCCTCCAGCAGTCGCCGGTATTCTAACAGAACCACACGAGACAGATGGACGTGGTCGGTCCTGCAGTCTCCAGCTGCCGTCCTACGTAAGTTCATCACTTTACAACGTAAATATTAGTTTTCTCAAGCTGCTGCAGCCACGTACAGACAGCATGTCCCAGAAATAGGGCTGCGACAGTCCGTGTATTTGTGTGAAACCGTTTGGGATGCTGCTCTCGGTTCAGCACGACCCTGTACCGAACTGTTGGGTGCAGGATTTGTTTATTTAGCTCTTTACTGTTTCTTTAAGTTTTTGCGCGCCACCGGACAGAATTGAGTGACGGACCAGTGAAACTTTGCCTCCAGTTGGTGCAGCACACTCACCATCCTGTTTCTAACATCTTATGACAACATGGCATGTAAGCTAGTTGAGCTAGAGGAAGCGCCCCTGTTAAAGGGACTAGAGCCAAAATTAAGAAATAAAACTCGCGACTGGCGCTTCAGGTACCTGCAGCCACGAGCCAAGCCGTCACGGGAGCACCAACTGAAGCTATAATGTTGTTTACTACGCCTTTTTTTTTTCAAGTTCCACTTTTTAGTGTCTTTCAGTTGATCTGGATCGTTTGCTGACGGCAGAAGAATCCATAACTATCGCTTACAGTGTTTGAATTTACCGCGACCGTCTTCTTGTTGTATCAAAACTGTCGGGGACGCGGATGTAGCATCATTTGACGTCACATCCGCAGGGCAGCGCGGGAAATTCAGCCACCGAATTGCAGCTTTATGCAGCACACAGCCTGTTCAAGGCAACGGAGAGAAACGTGGTGGAAACGTTCTTTTTGGTTTTAAACGCTTCATCACCCATAAGTATGAAAAAACTGGACATGCTTGTTTATTCTTTCATAATTCCTGCCTCTAGTCCCTTTAAGCCTCAAGTCTCTCCATCTGGGAGCACCTCGGTTTTGACGAAGAGGGAGGAGGGAAAAAAAAAAAGCTGACAAAACAAAAGCAGTGTCAGAAATACATCCAACACGCATCTAACGCAACACCACACAAGTCTGAATGTTACTGGTACGACTAGAAAACAGACTCATTTAGCGCAAACACGTGTAAAAACAGCAGTATGTTACTTTCTGCATGTTTTATTTCAGACAATCAGACCAGATGAGGAACCTGCTGTGATGGTTAGTTTCTGTGATGAGGATGAGTGGGGGAAGGGGAGATGTTTCTGTTAAATGCTGCTCTGAAAACTCAGACGGTGAGGTGAAAGCATGTTTTGTTTTCATTGAAAAGTATAAAAAACAAACAGGATTTTATTTTGAAATATTTTCTTTGTTTTTTTTTCCTCATTCAAACAATATGGCAGAAAAACAAAGCAAACAGCTTTGATGTTAAATTTAAGTGATCTTGTTAATAAAAACCTATTTATTTTTTGCCATTACTGTACCTACTGTAGTAAAAAACGAACCGTGACTTGTGTACCGAGGTACCGAACCGTGATTTTTGTGTACCGTTACAGCCCTCCCAAGAACCCTTTCTGGGGTTCACAAATATACACCTTTCAATCATCGAGTTCAGGAGCTGTGCGTATGCGTGTTGTTAACTTGCATGTGTCCTTAGCGTGAAATACCCTGTAACCACGGTAACCGGAAGTCCTCAGCAGAAGCGACATGGCGGCTCCCGTGGTTCTGGCTTGTCCCAGATCCCAGAATCCCGGATAAACGGCTCCTGCCGGATGAATGAACTATTTCCAGAGCTGACATTCATGCTGCTGTCTCCCCAGCACCTGGAGCTGCATCCTCAACAGTAAAGAACGTTAGCTGACATGCAGCCGCGGCTTATAGCAGTGTTTAACTTAGTCAACAGCTGCTGAGGTGACAGACATTTCATCGCTACTCTGAGTTTGTTATTTCACACGCTCACTGGCTACAGCAGGAATGCCTCCTGTGGTTTACAGCATTTCTGACCATTGGGAAGCAGTTTTATCTACCAGGGGATTCGAGCATACGAGGAAGCGATAAACATTCCTCAAGAGAGTTTATACAGTAAAATGCTGCAATACTACATGTAACTATTGTTTGTTTTTCCTGCAGCACAAATCAATACATCACATTTTGAAGGAGTTTCATGGAGGCTTGAACGTTTTCTGTCACCATGTTATTAATAATTCAATTTTTCTGCACTGCAATGAAAATCTTGTGCAGCAGCAGGTCATATTTTGCAGGAAATGAGAAGAATCCCAGCATGACTTAGAAAAAGAAGTGAAGAAAGATTCAGGATAAAATCTCAGCCGCACCTGTTTGTCCATGTAAAGTCTCCCAAAGCTCCACCACACATTTGTCCATGATGGACTGATGTTTGAAAATACTAAAACAAATTTAAGCACCTCTCAGCAATAACTCCCCAAAAGAGCATGTCTGTTTTCCTGTATTTAATCTGGTCCCCCCCCCTCGTCTGGGTGCCCGCTGCGGTGTCTGGGTGTCATTAATCTGACAGCAGTGAAGTGGTACCCATTACAGTCGCACACCCTAAATCAATGGCTGATACGCGGCGGTGTACGTGAGCAGCTGAATATTCCAGTGATGAATTCCTCTCCGTCTCTTTGCACCTTCCTTTGATTCCTCGCCTTGCATTGCTGATGATCTAACACAACAGGACACCCAAATGAGCTGATACGCCTTCATGAGCAAAGACAAGAGAAGCGCAAACACGCATGTGTGCACACACAACTACACACAAATAACCAACGCTGTTTGCTTTAAAACGGAGCAGTGTGATAAATCACAAACGCAAGTTAGGAGTAAATATTTACATGTGCTAATTGGACTTATTAATGACAAAGATATGAGGGGTGGGGGAGGGGGGAGGTGTGTGACTACATAAATATACACCACTGATCAGCTATATAATTGGAGCTTTGTAATGCACATGCACACACTCAGCACTGTTTCTGAGTCGGTGTGTCGGGCTGTGGGAGAGGAATGATTAATACCTTTCTTAGACACACATATATGCACACACACACACACACACACATTCAGGCGAAGGCTCTTCACTGAACTCACGTCTCCAAAGAGGCTTTCAAGTAAATTGAGTTTGGGTTTAGGGTCCTGTTTATATTAATGAGTCCACTGCTGCGCGAGTCCGGCCCAGCGCTCTGTGTTATTACCTGCCTGATAATGAATGCCAGCCTGACCGGCAGCAGTCAGAGGAGGCTCCCGCCAACAGACCAGCCACAGTCTTTCAAGACAAGAAGATGATAGCAAAGAGAAAATGCAGATCTGAACTCTGACTTGCATTTTCCCTGCGCTGAAAAAGGATTTGGAATCAAACATGGAATTAAAGTAACAACAGCTAATAGAATTTACCCAATATACAGTATATAATAAAGTTAATGTAATACTGTTAATGAGTTTATCAACTTTAATAGTTGATAAATGAATATATCAACTTTATTAACAGTTTTACATAGACTTTATTAACAGCATCATGGGTAAATTCTATTAACTTTTTTGTTAGTTGAATTCTATGTTGTCCACTCAGTTTTATTTGATGGAATTACATACATTTTATTTTCTGATTAAGATAACAGACACATATTTCAGTTGGATGGAAATTTGTTATCTTAGTGGAATATGTAGTTGGGCCAAACATTTTTTTCAATGGTGCTGCATCATGATCAAACAGCTTTGCTAAATGTTCAGTACATTTGTTAAAACCTTTCTACAGTAACAGATCTGTCACACGAGGTAAAAACGAGCTGCAAACTTTGGCGCAGAGAAGTGAAGCCCATACGGAAGTGCCAAAAAGAAGTCAGTCCCCACAGACTCCCATGTTAAAAAAGCCTACTTCACAACACAAATGAACATGTTCACAATACACACGTCTACAACAGAAATAAACATGTTCACAGCAGAAATAAACATGTTTACAGCAAAAAAAAAAAACATGTTCACAGCAGATAAAAACATGTCTACTGCAAAAATAAACACGGTAACAGAAATAAACATGTTTACAGCAGATATAAACATGTTTACAGCAAAAATAAACATGTTTACAGCAGATAAAAACATGTTCACAGCAGATATAAACATGTTCAGAGAAATAAACATGTTAAAAAAAAAACATGTACAGAAATAAACATGTTTACTGCAGATATAAACATGTTCACAGCAAAAATAAACATGTTTACAGCAGAAAAAACATGTTTACAGCAGATATAAACATGTTCACACCAGAAATAAACATGTTCAAAGCAAAAATAAACATGTTTACAGCAAAAAAAAAAACATGTTCACAGCAGATAGAAACATGTCTACTGCAAAAATAAACACGGTAACAACAGAAATAAACATGTTTACAGCAGATATAAACAAGTTTACAGCAAAAAAAAAAAACATGTTCACAGCAGATAAAAACATGTCTACTGCAAAAATAAACACCGTAACAACAGAAATAAACATGTTTACAGCAGATATAAACAAGTTTACAGCAAAAATAAACATGTTTACAGCAGAAAAAAACATGTTCACAGCAGATATAAACATGTTCAGACCAGAAATAAACATGTTCACAGAAAAAAAAAAACATGTTCACAGCAAAAAAACATGTTTACTGCAGATATAAACATGTTCACAGCAAAAATAAACATGTTTACAGCAAAAAAAACAACTAAACTTGTTTATATCTGTTATAAGCATGTTTACAGCAGAAATAAACATTTTCACAGCAGATATAAACATATTTACTGCAAAAAAAAACATGTTCACATCAGATATAAACATGTACACAGCAAAAATAAACATATGTACTGCGGAAATAAACATGTTTAAAGAAAAAAAACATGTTCACAGCAGATAAAAACATGTTCTGCAAAAATAAACATGTTCACAGCAGAAATAAACATGTTTACAGAAAAAATCATGTTTACAGCAGATAAAAACATGTCTACTGCAAAAATAAATATGTTCACAGTTTTTTTTGCTGTGAACTTCTTTATATCTGTTGTAAGCATGTTTACAGCAGATAAACATGTTCACAGCAGATATAAACATATTTACTGCAGAAATAAACATGTTTACATCAGATATAAACATGTACACAACAAAAATAAACATATGTACTGCAGAAATAAACATGTTTACAGGACATATAAACATGTTCACAGCAAAAATAAACATTTACTGCAGAAATAAACATGTTCAGAGCACAAATAAACATGTTTACAGCATAAAAACATGTTCACAGTACAAATAAACATGTTTGTTTACAGCAGAAATGAAGGTGTTTACTGCAGAGATAAACATGTTTACCAGAGGTGTCTAAAGCAGAAGTAGAAGTAGTCTGAGAGCAGAAATCCTGTTTGGTTCTGCCAGTAGTGTTTTCACTATCTGGCTCATCGAACAGGGTCATTTTATATTTTCCAGAAATAACGAAATGTGTGAGGCTGCCAAGATGGCGACGAGTGAGAACCACCCAGCGAGCTTCGCTTCTGCTCAACAGAAAGCTACGGGTGACAAACTTTACTCACCGATAAGGTTTCTGCATCACTTTGACTCCTTCGGAAGATTTTACGCTGAGTCGCTTTTCGTGAACGTCCAGTATAATAACTCCTCAATTTCATCAATGCTGCAAGCAGAATGAATGAACGAATGAGTACTATTGTCCTGTGAGTTCTGAGTTTCTCTAATTGTGTTTTTGTTGTTGTCTGAGTAGCAGCTGATCTTCTCAGCTGTTCTACAGAAGCGCGCATCAAGAACGTGCGGCCCTTAAGTGTGTAGAACCCTGATAACTAACGGAAAGCATCTGGACTCACAGGATAATAGTACTCGTTCGTTCGTTCATTCAACTTAAAGTATTGGTGAAAATCAAGATGCTGCAGATAATGTCTTATATAGACGCTGCCTTGTCTCCACCACGATACTGGACGTTCACAGAAAAGCGACTCAGCATAATATCTTCCGAAGGACTCAAAGTGATGCAGAAATTTTAACAGTAAGTAAATGCACGTATAAACTCCTAGAAAAAAGGTCCAGGATGGAAAAAGAAACTTATGCTTTAATTTCCTGTCTAAACAAATAAAATCCAGGTTTTAACAGATAATTTAAACTGAGCCTTTTTATTTTCAATGTGATCTATTACTGCACCATTTTATCTCTTTTTTAAAATCAGTTTCCATCAGTTCTTTGTTTTTCTCTCTTTTTGTGGTAAAATGTTGTAGATTTTGTGTTTATAGCCTAATTCTGATTTGTTCTTGTAGGAGTCTGATTTTATTCCATGAATTATACGTGTGATATAAATGTGTTTGTGATGATTTCATAACATATTTTTATATATTCATGTTTATCAGCCACATTTTACAGGTTCAGTCTGTTAAACGCAGGTGGATTTGCTTTAGTTATTAAATAAATAAACCAAAAATGAGATTATTACACTGATACAGTGTTAAATATGAATGGACCCTGGACCAGTTTGGACTGAAAACTGGACCCATCATGAAAAAGGTTGAGAACCGCTGATATAAGGAACAGGAAAACCACTGACACTGCTACAGTTACGCAGCTGTACAAGTATAATAAGATAGTATTAGTATTAATAGTATTAATCAGATAGTATTGATCAAAATGTTGGTTTAAGAGGTTAAATTTGAAAGAAATAAGTCTGATTCAGACTGAATGAAACAAACAAGCTGGATGATTTCAGCCTATGACACACAACGTGCACGCTAACAGCAGATGTATAGAGCAGAGTGTTTAAGCATGACACTCTATTACGTGAATGGGTATGAAAATGGCACTTAAAGGAATCAGCTGATCATCAGCTCACTTAGGTGGCACAAACGAGCTCATGGCCGATACCACTGGCTCTGTTTTAGAAGCTTAATTAAACCACTGGGCACAATAAAGCAGGACTTTATCCAGTCTGTCCGCACGGCTCCCCAAGTGGAAAACTCTGCTTAAATATTGTGACAGTCTTTGCTCGGCCCACCATCACACACGCTGCAGAAACACCATTTTACCATCTAACACGGCAGCACAAACACTTCTCACTGCTGGATTTTTCTAAATGATCCTGAGTTATTTGTCTTTTGTTGTAAACCAACTGATTTAGTGGATCTTTTACAGGTTTGAGAGGTCGATGCAGGAAGCAGCTCTTCATGAATGTTGTCCAGCAGTAAGTCTGGAAGGATAAACGTGGTTCAGGAAGGAGGAATGTTTCCTCCTGCAGCACGAGTAGCCGACAGGCGGATGTTTGAATGGCTGCAGCAGCGTGTTTGCAGTCGCAAACAGTGAAATCCAGCAGCTTTGCTCAGCGTGAGGAGTCAAAATTCTTCATGCGGAAAAGGCTGACCTCAGTGTGTGTGTGTGTGTGTGTCGGTGGTTTGCTGGTTCTCTGTGAGTAAAGCTTTCATATTTCACCAGTCTCTCTTTGCTCCCAGACAAACTGAGTTTTCACCATCAGGGATTTAAGGAGCGAACACAGAAGTGGCTTTGCTTTGGCTGAACGTGCACTCACACAGGCACAGAGGCTTCAAACCCACTTTTCTGATATGCTCCCATAAATGCCTCCTTCAACAGGAGTCTGCGTCACCCTGAGAAGAAAAACACCATACAATTTGACAAGTCTGCATTTTAAAGCCAAACGTATTCAGGCAGGATGATTGCAGCTGTTCCACTTCACAGATACGGACTTCCAGTTCTTTCATCTGAAGGACATAACCACTATACGCTATAAAGGCCTGACACCATAACTACCTCTGTACGGAGGGTCTATCCGAAAGAAATGTCAAATGTAGCAAAAAGGGCTGGGTGATAATTCAATAATGATATACAGTCGTCCTCAGAGTTGTTCCATCCAGGTAAAGGAGGGAAAAATCAGCTGTCCGTGAAATAAGATGAAATTGACATAAAAATTCAATGAAAATCATGACATTGATTTTGAATTGTGGTTCAACAGAAATATTAAAAACAAAAACTAAAATGTTGTTGAGCGACACTTTGTGGCAATCACTGCACTCTGCTGTTTTCTGTGATGTTCAAAAAGACTTCTACACCTGTTGCCAGGTGCGTTGGACCACCGTTCATGGGAAAGTTGCCCTAATGTGTCTGCTAGTGATGTGCCATGCTCATAAGAGCCGATGCTTCATAGAAGCATTCATCAGAAGAGTCGTCTCCCATCGAGTAAGAGGCGGCTCCCATTTTTTTAGGAAAAAATTGTTGTTGCATGTCAATCACACGTGAGCATACAGGTTTGTACAAATATATGAAAACAGAGAGGAAGGTTATGTTCCACTGCAAGTGAAGGCTGCAGTTAGTGGTGAGGAGCGCATTGTGTTGTCTGTAACATAACCATGTGACACCTGAAAGTTTTGTTTTGTTGACATATGTATCACGTAATGTCTCCTGTCTATCTTTTGTTGAAGTACGCCCGGACACTTTAGTGGACGGTCCGGCAGCTGCAGATTCTACTGCCACACTTTGCAGCTGTATTTAGGTCATTAAATTAGTATAAAATAATTACATTTGGACATTTCAGAATAGTTCTGGATTCAGGACGTGTTCCATTGTGATGGATTTAATAATGAATTGGTACACTCCTGTTGGAATAGTTCTTGTTATTACGATCTCGGTAAACAGTTGTAACAGCTGTGGGACTTTTCAAATATGGCGGGGCGGATGAAGCAGAGATCACGCAAGGGGCGGGGCTCACCAGTTCTACCAATCACCAAACATCTACGTATTTCAGTTCCTATGGAACCCTGAAAAGATCCTGCCTCTGAGTAGGAGCTAAAAAGGTTCTAGGAGCTGAGGACCGAGGTTCCTGGTTCCTCTGTGTCTGAATGCACAAAAAAACAGCCTGGTTCCCGAAAAGGTTCTAGGAACTCCAGAAGGTTCCTGCAGTCTGAAAGCGCCAAATTCCAGGAGTTTATTACAGTCTTCTAAAAGAGGCAGAAACAGAAACCAAATCTCTACAACTCGTGACAGTCTTTGTTTCTCCATCATGAGAAAAAAATCAAATAAAACTAATCATGTAAGATACTACTTTTTATGAATGAATGAAAAATACTTCAGAATTTTTCTACACTGTGTTATGTAGATGTAATAATAATAATAATAATAATAATACATTTCATTTAAAGCGCCTTTCAAGAAACCCAAGGACACTGTACACACCAACCAAAGGAGCAACACATGTATGTGTGTAGATGTGAAAAACTGTGCAGTATGTGCACGATTCTTCCCTGGACAATCAGAGTTATCCCAGGACAGACCCAGCACAGTTGATCAGCTCCCCAGTTCCTCCCAGTTCCTCCCAGTCTCTGCTGCTGCTGCTGCTCCAGTGTGGCTGTGGAACAGGTTGCACTTTCTCTACAGACTTAGCAGATGTGCAACATCTTGGAGCAGACGCTGACTGATCTCAGCTTCCAGACACTGAACAGATATTACAAATCTGCTGAAAGAACCTGCTTTAAAGCAGAACCAAACTCATACTTACGTAAGTTTCTGAACAAACCTAAAGACCGGAGAGGGTAGATGGTGTTTCAGTGCTACGTAACTCACCTGTCCAGGCCCAAAATAAAAGAATGAAACCCAGCTTCAGGTTCATCTGTATGCAATGCAGTTCACTCACAGCAAAACAAAACACAAAAGAAGGAGAGAGCTTCTTTAAGTCTGCTCAGAATAAAACGCACAAACACACACGGACACACAGTCAGATTCGTATGACAGTGATCAGTACTGAAAGGGCTACACTGTAAACCCGTGTCTAATTTCACAGATGCTGAACAAATTGTCCTATAACCTAAAGAACGTGTTTGTGTGAGTGGTGTAATTTGTGCCTGCGTGTGTGTGTGTGTGTGCCTGCGTGTGTGTGTGTGTGTGCGTGTATTCATCTTGGAGTCAGACAATGAGAGGATGTCAGGGAGGCGTGACGAGAGCGCGAGATGAAGCAGGAATGTGTATGTGACTGTGTCTGTTCGCACACTGTGAAACAGGGATGGTGTGTGTGTGTATGTGTGTGTGTGTACTTGTTCAGCCATCAGCATGAGGACCGTTTTGCCTGTTAAACTAACAAAGTGAGGACATTTTGGCCGGTCCTCACAAAAAAAACCCATTTTTTAGGGTCAAGATTAGGTTTTAGAGTTTAGGTTAATATTAGGTTTAGGCAATCAGTTATGGGTGTTAGGGTTAGCATGCGGGGCTAGGGAATGAATTATATCAATGAATGTCCTCACTAACATAGCTGTACAAACGTGTGTGTGTATACACATGCAGGTGTGGGGGGATGCACCTCAGACGATACGCAAGTTCTTCTTTGCTTGTGACCAACAAAGATTCAAACGTAACTAAATACATGGACGTACGTAGTATCCGGTTACGTCTGAATAGAGGAAAGTGAAGCCAGGGGGGCGTGTCCCACCATCGACATCTTGCTGTGTCACATGTGTCGTCACTTCCAGAAAATACTAAAATGGGCAAATGCAGCCTCGTGGCAAATGATTGACAGCCAACGTACTCTGGGCTAAATGCTAGCCAAGCTAACTTGAAACCAACGGGAGCTAACGAAGATTAGCCCCCTGAGCGGCGGATAAAGGTCAGACATGCTTGGACTTGCTGTTAGCTGCTAAAAACCACCATGTCGCTGACTTACTGAGAGCTAACAAGGAGCTAACTGTTAGTGAACACAGCCAACATCAGCATCCGGTCTGCCGCCTGTCAATCAAAAGGACATGCCCTTAATTATGTGTAATTTCAAGATTAAATAACATCTAAACGGATGAATTATTAAAAAATTTCCCCCCTCACAGTTGACATGAAGGTAAACTTGAACTATTAAACCTAAAATGATGTTTAGAACCAGGCTGTAAACATGTTTATTTCTACTGTGAACATGTTTATCTGTCTGTTAACATGTTTATCTCCACTGTTAACATGTTTATTTCTGCTGTGAACATGTTTAATTCTGCAGTAAACATGTTTATTTCTGTTGTATACATGTTTATGTCTGCTGCATACGTGTTCATCTGTTGTCTTCTGTATACATGTTTATTTCTGTTGTAAACATGTTTATTTCTGTTGAAAACATGTTTATCGTCTGCTGTAAACATGTTTATCTGTTGTTAACATGTTTATTTCTGCTGTGAAACTTGTTTAATTCTGCAGTAAACATGTTTATGTCTGATGTATACATGTTATGTCTGCTGCACACGTTTATTCTGTTGTCTTCTGTTATACATGTTTATCTGTTGTAAGCATGTTTATTTCTGCAGAAAACATGTTTATCGCTGCTGTAAACATGTTTATCTGTTGTTAACATGTTTAATTCTGCTGTAAACATGTTTATTTCTGCAGTAAACATTTTTATTTCTGCAGTAAACATGTTTATCTGGTGTGAAACATGTTTATTTCTGCTGTGAACATGTTTGATTCTGCAGTAAACATGTTTATGTCTGATGTATACATGTTTATCTGTTGTTAACATGTTTGTTTCTGCTGTAAACATTTTTATTTCTGCAGTAAACATGTTTATGTTTCTTCCCCGCTGCATGTAAACATGTTTATCTGTTGTTAACATATTTATTTCTGCTGTGAACATGTTTGATTCTGCAGTAAACATGTTTATGTCTGATGTATACATGTTTATCTGTTGTTAACATGTTTATTTCTGCGAACATTTTATTCTGCAGTAAACATGTTTATGTCTGCTGTAAACATGTTTATCGGTTGTCAACATGTTTATGTCTGCTGTAAACATGTTTATCTGTTGTAAACATGTTTATGTCTGCTGTAAACATGTTTATCTGTTGTAAACATGTTTATGTCTGCTGTAAACATGGTTATCTGTTGTTAACATGTTTATTTCCGCTGTGAACATGTTTAATTCTGCAGTAAACATGTTTATTTCTGCTCTTAAGTTGGTCTTTTTAACATTGGAGTCCATGGGGATTGACACTGTCTTGCAGCCCCTAGTGGATGAAGAAAGAACTACAGTTATTTAGTGCTTTTCTGGAGATTGCTACTTGGTGCAAACAGGCATGTAACTGAGGACTGGTTAACCAGCGTGTCTGATCTGAGTTTCTAACTTGACTTTTATTTGAATGACAGTCACAAAACCTTGGAGGCAACACATGGTCACCTGGGTCATTTATTTCTTCTTTTGTGACCAAGCTGCCATAAAGTTTCCTGAATGTGTGTATATTTAAATATGCAATCATTGTCTTTCACACTCCACCCTCCGGACCCAGAAGCATTTATTGTACGTCAGTCTGAAAACCAATTTCCCTCCTCAACATTATTCCAGTCGTTCACCAGCTCTGGAAGCCATCCACACATTTCTATTAGAGCGTTTGTTACATAAATCAGCATTTTGCTCTGCCAAATATTAAGAAAGTTTTATGAGATATCGAGTGAGTTTATTACTTTTATGAAACTGTATGTGTGTGAGAGCAACTATTTGGTCCCAAAATAGCGACGGCTCTGGAGTTAAAGCTTACCTCGCTGACTAAAATCTGCACAGAGTTTAACTTCATCCCAAATTACAACGACCTGACAGATGTGTGGCGATGTTTAATAGCATTATGTGCTAGTGTGATGCAGAGCTGGAAACACAAAGAAAGCACTGGAAACTGACAGAAGAAAGAGTGTAGATTGTGGCAGGGAGGAGATGAAAGGGAAGCTGAGCTCACAGAGGCGGAACTGGGTCTGTTTGTGCCAGAACATCCTGCCTGCAAGGTTTCAACCCGATCTACAGAGTGTGTTTGCATGTGAGATGATACTGACAGGATTTTACCCCCCCCCCCCCCCCCCCCCCCCCGAAAAAAAAAAATCACTGTCAATTATCAAATATGAATTATGCACTGCAAAAACTCAAATCTTAGCAAGTATATTTTTCTAAAATTTCTAGTCAAAATATCTCATCACACTCAAAATCAGACAAAATCACCTACAGAGAAACATTTCAGTGAGATATAGGAACTCGTTTAAGGTGATTCATCTTATTTCAAGAAATCTTATCAAGAAAATTTCATTTGTTGTATTGGCAGAATTTTTTTTTTTTGCTTATTTCAAGCAAAAAAAAAATCCTTTTAAAATTTATTTCAAGAGTGGACAAGATTTTTTTTTTTGCTTGTAATAAGCAATAAATAAATAAATAATCTGCCAATGGATGAAGTGAAATTTTCTTGATAAGATTTCTTGAAATAAGATGCATTTGTGTTTAAACAAGTTCCTATATGTCACTGAAATGTTTCTCATTAGATGATTTTGTCTGATTTTGAGTGTGATGAGATATTTTGAATAGAAATTAGAAAAATATACTTGCTAAGATTTGAGTTTTTGCAGTGTCAGTGCTCCGTAACTCACAAAAAAAAAACCCTGTCCAGGGATTGTTGTATTCCTGCGTTGGTCTCATTTTCTCCCCAGCACCAGATGACTACACATCGTGACAAGCTGATCTTTCCCAGCCTCTTCCAGACCCCCCCCCCCCCCTCCGTCCATCTGCAAAGAGCACAGAGGCAGTCCCTGAATGTTACAGACAGATGACATTTATGGGTTGACAGGACACTTTTTACACTTTCTCCGCAGCATGTGTACGTGTGGAAGTTGGACACATGATGTGTTGCTGTCTGGTTAAATGTGACATTTCCATGGCCAGAGCCTGTGAGGCCAAAGCTTCATTAAAGGTTATCTGTTAATTACAAGGACAACCTGTGGTCACATGGAGGTTACGATGCTCCCTGCCCCCCTCACTCTCACATGTAAGCAACTTAAACATTTGTTCTCTAAGGGTGTCACTAATCAGAAATGGTCTGGTGGCTTTAAAGGTGCTTTAAAAGGTTCACAGTGCTTAGCATATGAAGTCATTGCTATACCCATTATTACCATTAGCTGTCAGTAATTCTTACTCTGTGTATCTGTAAGCTGCTTTGGTCTCCGCTCAGTCGTAGTTCCTACAGAATCTAAGGTTTCACAACGGACCCGATCAGGTCGACCTAACGGGGTTTTGGTACCGAACACGGTGCGACTGGGTCTGTATGAACACGCCACTCGCACTCGTAGCCGCCCGCTCTCGGACCAGCTGTACAGGGTGGTTTCAGAGCAACTTGCATCGACCTGAAATGCAGCGCGAGTGATGTGTGAACGCGCGCCAACTTTAGCTCGACCTAAATCCCAGATACTCCACCTTTTTGAACTAAACAGGCATCCGTAGGCAGCTGTACTGTTGGGATATCCTTCTTATTGACAGTGTTATATGACAATAACAGAGTTACACGGCCTTACTGTAACGTTAAGCATCATCATGTGTTTGCGTTCACAAACACTGGACAAATTACCAACAAGGGCTAGCAGGCTAATGCTAAGCGCTAATGCTCATGTTTATCTCACTGGTACCTGCTGTTTGCCCATAATATCTGCGTATCGTCGGACTTCGCAGTTCAACAGAATCAATCTGCGTCTTGCTCTGGTTTGTCTGGAAATCCGCCTCCATTACACGACAACATTGTTTTCCACACGCAACCGTATCTCATCTTCAACACTCCATTCACGTGTGTTTTGTTTACAACACAACTACACTTTACAGCGGGGACACATCTTCTTTCGTCTGGTTGCCATGGATACACGTTTCAGTCTGCAAAGTGACTGCTGGGCGCGGTGATTAAAAAGCAGATGTGAAACGGAGCCGTATTAGTTGAAAATTGAACCAACTATCAGAGACGCTATCTCTGCTGCGACAGCGTCTGGCTCCGCCCACATGTGTGTGAAAACGACCTAAGACAAAACATATGAAGCCGTAGCTGCCTTTTCTCCTTTCCTTACCATAAGGCAAAAATGTGTAAACTCTATCATGAATCTGAAGATGAAAGAGATGAAAATCAGCCTGAAATTCAACCATGAGCCTGACGTCAGAAGAACATTTCACATATGATATGATATGACCGATGTATCAGGACATCTGGGACATTCTTAATCACTATGGTTTATGGAGTTGGCTCAGCCTTTGCAGCCATTACAACTTTAACTTTTAGTGGGAGGATCTTTCACAAGTTTTGGGACTCTGTTCATGGGAATTTTTAACTATTCTTCCAGATTTTCATTTTTTAGGATAGGCATTGATGTTGGATGAAAGAGCCATCTCCACTCTCATTCAGCCCTGAGGTCTTCTATGGAGTGGATGTCAGGACTCTGTTAAAGGGATAGAACATCCACAGAATGATGGTCTTTCATCTTCTCCTCATCCTAATGCTGAGCAAGACTCTGGAGCACTTTTTTAATATCTCAAATGCAGCCGGAGATCCAGGCGGTTTCGTTGTCTGCCGACATTCATATAATGGAGTTCACCGGTGCTCGAAACAAAAAGGTCCATAAAAGTCCACAAAAACTTGTCAATATTCCTCCATACTGCTCGTCCAATGTAATCCAAGTGTCCTGAGTGGGTAGCGTCCAGAATTTACTGGAAACCATCATTTAGTAGATTTTTATAGACTAAACAGTAAAACATCTAACTGCCGCGAAGTTCCCTGCAAGTTCACGACACTACGGAAGTCGCGGCAGACGAGATCATGCGTTCTCTTTTTCTTTCTTTCTTTGTTTTAAATCAACATCAACCCCTCTTGTGTTTGTCTGCAGCTCTGTCGCTCTGTTACCCCTGCTGTAAAGCACTTTGTGTGTCCAATGGCTACTGTAAAGGGCTATATAAATGAACTTGATTTGATTTGATTTGATATTTCCAGAATATTGACAAGTTTTTGTGGACTTTTATGGACCTTTTTGGTTCAGTTGTTGGTGAACTCCATTATATAAAAGTTGGTGGATAAGGTGAGTTTCCTGCTGTCACGCTTCTACTGAACGTAAAAACATGGCGACACGACATGGTAGCCCCCACGAAGCCGACCCGTCCATGTAGACATGAATGATACAAACGGCAAATTCAGAGCTTCAGTTAGTTGATGGAAGTGATTACTGATTAATGGAAAACACTTTTGAACGAAGGAATCAATTTTTGTGAATAGATAACAGGAGAACTTACATATAATTCTTAATTGATAAGAAAAAAAAATACCATATTGCTGGTTATTAACAGGAGAAAAGAACTTAAATTCTTCTTTCAGGGACTCCAAAGATGCCGTAAGTGTCAAATGTCCATTTTTTAAAGATTTTGTTTATTTATTATCGTTGCTAATCTCTCAAAACCTCAGCCATCAGCTCCGACGTGCACATCCTGGCCACCAGCTGGTCGACCTCCTGCCCTCCAGGAGGCTTCATAGATCACTTACACCCCAGACCAACAGATTTAAGAACAGCTTTTTCCCCGAAGCAGTCTCCGTCTGGAATGAGCTTAAATGAAACATCTATCATGTTCAGTTATTTTCATCACATTTATCAGCATGTGTTTGTTTTTAGCATCTTATTAAGAGTAGTTTTATCATTTAATTTAATTTCTATAACACAATGACAATAAAGGCCATCTGGAAATATTAACTCTCACTTAAAGGATAACTTTCTTTTTTTTCAACCTGAACCTTGTTTGTAGGAGTTTATACAACTGTGTGAAAGTTTCTGCCTCCTTCCTGATTTCTTACTTTTTTGCATGTTAATCACACTTAAATGTTTCAGATCATTAAACAAATTTAAATGTGAGACAAAGATAACACAAGTAAACACAAAATGCAGTTTTTAAGTGGAGACTTTTATTTTTAAGGGGGGGGGGGGGGGGGGTCCAAACTTATATGTCCCTGTGTGAAAAATTGATCTTCCCCTAAACCTAATAACTGGTTGTTCCACCTTAGCAGCAACAACTGCATCAAGCGTTTGTGATAACTGGCAGTGAGTCTTCTACAGCGCTGTGAAGGAATTTTGTTCCACTCATCTTTGCAGAATTGTTGTAATTCAGCCACATTGGAGGCTTTTCCAGCATGAACCGCCTTTTTAAGGTCATGCCACAGCATCTCAATGGGATTCAGGTGGGGGCTTTGACTAGGCCACTCCAAAGTCTTCATGTTGTTGTTCTTAAGCCATTCAGAGGTGGACTTGCTGGTGTGTTCTGGATCATTGTTCTGCTGCAGAACCCAAGTGCGCTTCAGCTTGAGGTCACCAACAGATGGCCGGACATTCTCCTTCAGGATTTTTTGGTAGAAGCAGAATTCATGGTTCCATTTACCACAGCAAGTCTTCCAGGTCCTGAAGTAGCAAAACAGCCCCAGACCATCACACTACCACCACCATATTTTCCTGTTGCTATGATGTTCCTTTTCTGAAATGCCGTGTTACTTTTACGCCAGATGTAATGGGACCTCCACCTTCCAGAAAGTTCCACTTTTGTCTCGTCAGTCCACAGAGTATTTTCCCAAAAGTCTTGGGGATCATCAAGATGCTTTCTGGCTAAACTGAGACGAGCCTTTATGTTCTTTTTGCTCAGCAGTGGTTTTGGTCTTGGAACTCTGCCATGCAGCCATTTTTGCCCCCCAGTCTCTTTCTGATGGGGGAGTCATGAACACTGACCTTCATTGAGGCAAGTGAGGCCTGCAGTTCTTGGATGTTGTTCTGGGGTCTTTTGTGACCTCTTGGATGAGTCGTCGCTGTGCTCTTGGGGTCATTTTGGTCGGCCGGCCCCTCCTGGGAAGGTTCACCACTGTTCCATGTTTTCACCATTTGTGGAAAACATGGAACACAAGCACCAACACTTACCGACTGCACATCCTCACTCATAAATATAATCCACTGCTCCCTTGTGAAGCTGTCCCTCCTGTTAAAGCACCAAAAACTGCTGAACTTCTGCCGAGGCAACTCAGCACAGCAATCTCCCTCCTCCTCCTTCTTGTCATTGGCGTCCTTTCTGACAAAGCTGGTCTACTCTGTGGCAGGTAATCAGCTGCTTTTAGGTGGCGCTAAAGAGGCTAGCTTAGCAGCTAGCAGCCTCTCTAGTTCATGTCATCCGAAGAAAGAAATCCAAACCGCGTACTGTGGAGAGCACATGCTTGTGGCCGATTCTGGTGAGAAGAGAGCGCCCGCATTCAAAGACTAAGTTACTTTCACTTTCCAGAGTTTCTGGCGCGTTATAACTGAGGTCCTGTTCCAGTACACATGTTTTAACGTGAAAAAGTGGGATTTTTGGGTGATGACACCTTTAAGTATAAGTGTGATTTATTTCTGTTGTGAGACATTTTGTTTATTCTACATAGGAAATACATTTTCCTGTAAAATGTTGCTGTGCCTGATGATCACCTGGAAAACAACAAACCTGTTTGACACAGATACCAGCAACATAAAGACGAGAAATAAAACAAAATCTTTCACTTTTACACAAAAAACTGAATGTTTATTTGACTGAAATCCCATTGATATGCCACGTGCTTCAAGTAATTCAAATATGTGTTAAAAATAAAATGTGACAGCTGAATTGGATTTCACTGCGGAGCCCGTGTGGCTGCTTCGCTTTGAAGGCTTCCTATAATAATCCGTACAGTGTATTAGAGCGCTGTGCATAATATCCATGGAGAGGAGTGTCAGTGTGAATCTGCTGTGGTATTGAGCTTCAGATGATGTTTTGACGTTCTCGTTTCAACCCAAACACGAAGAAAACACACAAGTTCAAATGCAGTTTTCAACCACGACCAAAACACTTAAGAGACTTGCAGAAATAGTCACAACAAAGTTAGATGCAACAGAATTTACTGACATCTCATCGCTTTCTCATATTGCTCATGAAGAGCAGATAAAGTGCTACTAATGCTGATGCTAGTGTTTACATTTATTTCAAAACTGAACATTTAACAACCACTTTAATAACGTTAAATAACATCAGTGATGCGACGGTGTAGTTTGCAGCAGTGAGCTCATGTTTCTGGGATTTCCTGGCCTGTCTCTAAATATTGTCTGATAAAGTGGCAGACCATATTTAAAGTGGTAATATACAATCTTAGCAAACCTTTGGATGTTACATTAAAGCTGCACCATCAGAGTGAATCAAATGAAACGACAACCAAAGCAAAGCAGCAGCCAGTGAGTCTATCTGGAGAACCAGATAAGTGCCGGCTATCGTCTCTATTTCTGTATCTCAGAAATGCATTACAAGTAACAGAAGTCAGTATTTTCTGTGAATATTTATGTTATATTATTACTATTCTGATAATCTTATCCAAGGTATTTGTATTCTACTCCCAGACATTGTTTCTTTCCTTCATTCTGTTCTCATTTACAGTATTTTAACATCCTTATACCCCCAGTAACAATGCTCTTGTGTGAATTGTTTCAGTTATCAGAAAACACAAAGGACTCCTGTGATTCAGCTGCATGACCTGAATGATCCACTCCAAACAAGCAGAGAGCGCAGATCACCACCGGACAGATTCTTCAGTCTCATTAGCAGTTTTGATTTCATTGACGAAAAATTTTCGTCATCGTCTTCGTCAACGACCCATTTTTCTTGACGAAAACTAAATGAAAACTAACGCACGGGGATCAAACCTATAATGAAAGTTAATGACATTTTCATCAATGAATAAAAATATCTGACAGCAATGACATCCAATCAGAACTGTTGTGTTGAAAGGCGGGATGTTATTGCAAAGACATCCAATCAGAACACAAACTGGTGCAGTGAGGCTGCACACGTTTGATGCTAAACAGTTCTCACATGTTTCACACTCCGTGATTAAAGTGATCCTAAAAATGTCCAGTCCAGGAAGAAAAGGAAGAGCTGACACACGGACACGTTCTCATACGGCGGAATGACGCGACACAAGACATTGTGTAAACCGTGCGGAGCGACTCTAACATGCAGAAACAACCAGCCACAGCTGCAGACCATCAAAAAGACCAAAAAGAGAAAGAAAAAGAAAAAGGGTGAGCTTTTTACAATGTTGAATTTCCCTTCTGGGATAAAGTACTTTTCATTTCATTTCATCATCCCAAAATCCATGCAAAGCTAACCATGCTGGCACTACGTCAAATTTCTGGTGTGTTGTTGCAAAGTTAGTTATTGTTGAAGGAAGAATTGGCTCATTACTTTGACATGATGATTAAAAATGATCTGAAATGTGTTGTTATGGAATAAAGAAGGTGTGAAGAGGAAAGAACAAAAACTTTTTAAATGAACAATGACTGTTGTTTTAATTTATTTATGTATGTACAGGGGTTAGACAATGAAACTGAAACACTTGGTTTTAGACCACAATCATTTATTAGTATGGTGTGGGGCCTCCTTTTGCGGCCAATACAGCGACAATTGGTCTTGGAAATGACATCTCCAAGTCCTGAACAGTGGTCAGAGGGATTTTAAGCCATACTTCTTGCAGGATAGTGGCCAGGTCACTACGTGATGCTGGTGGAGGAAAACGTTTCCTGACTCGCTCCTCCAAAACTCCCCAAAGTGGCTCAATAATATTTAGATCTGGTGACTTTGCAGGCCATGGGAGATGTTCAACTTCACTTTCATGTTCATTAAACCAATCTTTCACCAGTCTTGCTGTGTGTATTTGTGCATTGTCATCCTGATACACTGCACCGCCTTCAGGATACAATGTTTGAACCTTTGGATGCACATGGTCCTCCAGAATGGTTCAGTAGTCCTTGGCCCATCTAGCACAAGTCCTGGGCCAAGCGAATGCCGTGATTTGGGCAGCTGTGGTTTTACGTTTTTTGGATACAATCCGGGTTAGCACCCGAACATCCCGTTCAGACAGCTTCCTCTTGCGTCCACAGTTAATCCTGTTGGATGTGGTTCGTCCTTCTTGGTGGTATGCTGACATTACCCTGGATTCTGTGGCTCATGATACATCACAAAGACTTGCTGTCTTGGTCACAGATGCGCCAGCAAGACGTGCACCAACAATTTGTCCTCTTTTGAACTCTGATATAATGTTGTATGCATTGCAATGTTTTGAGCAAAACTGTGCTTTTTACCTGCTAATTGAACCTTCACACTCTGCTCTTACTGGTGCAATGTGCAATTAATGAATATTTGCCACCAGGCTGGTTTAGCCATGAAACCTCCCACACTAAAATGACAGCTGTTTCAGTTTCATTGTCTAACCCCTGTATGTGTGTGTGTGTATATACTGTACATGTATATCATATATACACACACCGGTCACTTTATTAGGTACACCTGTCCAACGGCTCATTAACGCAAATTTCTAATCAGCCAATCACATGGCAGCATTTAGGCATGTAGACATGGTGAAGACGATCTGCTGCAGTTCAAACCAGCATCATAATGGGAAAGAAAGGTGATTTACGTGACTTTGAACGTGGCATGGTTGTTGGTCTGAGTATTTCAGAAACTGCTGATCTACTGGGATTTTCCTGCACAACCATCTCTAGGGTTTACAGAGAATGGTCCCAAAAAGAGAAGATATCCAGTGAGCAGCAGTTCTGTGGGCACAAATGCCTTGTTGATGCCAGAGGTCAGAGGAGAATGGCCAGACTGGTTCCAGTTGATAGAAAGGCAACAGGAACTCTGTTACGTCCCAGCTCTGCTAGGGGTTAGGGACGCAAACAAAAGACTGGTTTCAGGTGTAAGAAGTAGTAAAGATGTTTATTATTGTTCAGAGGTGAATTAAGGCATAAACACAAAACCTGGAAAACTGTAACTGAAAAGGAGATGGGGTTAGCGATGCTGCTCAAAGGAACAAATAAAGAGACAGACAAAGCCTAACACTAAAAAAGGGAACCAAATGGGGAAAACCACAAACCTAGGCTATGACCCAAAAAGGGAACAAGCAGCACCATAAACTAAGACCTGTAACTAAAACCCAACTACAACAAAAGACCTAGCTATCCCAACTTCAAACTACCAGTGTAAGTCAAACACAAAAGGGAATCTAGCAACTAAATCATTTAGGCAAGGCAAGGCAAGGCAAGTTTATTTGTATAGCACATTTCATGTACAGAACAATTCAAAGTGCTTTACATAAAACATTATAAGCAAAAGGGAGAGAAAAAAACGATTAGAAGCATGATTCAAAATTAAAAGCATTTAAGATTAAAAAGAGAGAATACAGAGATGTGCGGATTTTAACTTTTGAATAAAATCTACGTAAAAGCAGTTGAGAACAGGTGGGTTTTCAGCCTGGATTTAAATAAACTAAGTGTTTCAGCTGATCTGAGACTTTCTGGGAGTTTGTTCCAGACATGTGGAGCATAGAAGCTGAACGCAGCTTCTCCATGTCTGGTTCTAACTCTGGGAACTGATAAAAGACCGGATCCAGATGACCTGAGGGGTCTAGTAGGTTCATACTGGGTCAAGAGGTCACTGATGTATTTTGGGCCTAAACCATTCAGAGCTTTATAGACCAGCAGCAGAACTTTAAAGTCTATTCTCTGATGGACCGGCAGCCAGTGTAAAGACCTCAGAACTGGACTGATGTGGTCCACTTTTCTGGTCTTTGTGAGAACTCGGGCAGCAGAGTTCTGAATGAGCTGCAGCTGTTTAACTGGTTTTTTAGGTAGACCAGTAAAGACCAAACTAAAACACCTGGAAATCAAAACTAAGACAAAGTTAGTCAAACGAAAGTCACCAAAACATAAACTAAGGACAACTGTTGCCAGTGATTGAATGACTCCAAGGTTCTTTTACAGTTGTTGCATGCTGCTCCAGGTGAGACTGATCAGCAATCAGAAGGTGAGGGAGGAGATGGTGGTGGGGAGCCGGGCCAATGGGAACAGAGTGATTGAGCAGGAGGATTGCATGTAAAATGAAACACAAAGGGGTTAGAAACCAGGGGGCCATAACAAACTCAAATAAGCACTTGTTCCAACCGAAGTCTGCAGAAGAGCATCTCTGAATGCAAAACACATCCAACCTGGAAGCTGATTGGCTACAGCAGCAGAAGACCACACCGGGTGCCGCTCCTGTCAGCTAAGAACAGGAAACTGAGGCTACAATTCACACAGACTCACCAACATTGGACAATAGAAGATGGAGAAATGTTGCCTTGTCTGATGAGTCTCCATTTCTGCTCCAAATTCAGATGTAGGCTCAGAATTTGGTGTCAACAACATGAAAGCATGGATCCATCCTGCCTTGTATCAACGGTTCAGCTTGGTGGTGGTGGTGTCATGGTGTGGGAGAGATCTTCTTGGCCCACTTTGGGCCCCTTAGTATCAACGTGGCGGTTTAACCACCACAGCCTCCCTGAATATTGTTGCTGACCATGTCCATCCCTTTATGACCACAGTGTAGCATCCTCTGATGCTGCTTCCAGCAGGAGAACGCGCCATGTCAGAAAGATGACATCATCCAGCATGAGAACGTGCCATGTCATAAAGATGACATCATCCAGCAGGATAAAGGGCCATGTCATAAAGATGACATCATCCAGCAGGATAACGCGCCATGTCATAAAGATGACATCATCCAGCAGGATAACGTGCCATGTCACAAAGATGACATCATCCAGCAGGAGAACGCGCCATGTCATAAAGATTACATCATCCAGCAGGATAACGTGCCATGTCACAAAGATGACATCATCCAGCAGGAGAGCGCGCCATGTCATAAAGATTACATCATCCAGCAGGATAACACGCCATGTCATAAAGATGACATCATCCAGCAGGAGAACGCGCCATGTCATAAAGATGACATCATCCAGCAGGAGAACACGCCATGTCATAAAGATGACATCATCCAGCAGGAGAACGCGCCATGTCATAAAGATGACATCATCCAGCAGGAGAACGCGCCATGTCATAAAGATGACATCATCCAGCAGGAGAACACGCCATGTCATAAAGATGACATCATCCAGCAGGAGAACGCGCCATGTCATAAAGATGACATCATCCAGCAGGAGAACACGCCATGTCATAAAGATGACATCATCCAGCAGGAGAACGCGCCATGTCATAAAGATGACATCATCCAGCAGGAGAACACGCCATGTCATAAAGATGACATCATCCAGCAGGAGAACGCGCCATGTCATAAAGATGACATCATCCAGCAGGAGAACACGCCATGTCATAAAGATGACATCATCCAGCAGGAGAACACGCCATGTCATAAAGATGACATCATCCAGCAGGAGAACGCGCCATGTCATAAAGATGACATCATCCAGCAGGATCCAGATCTCAATCCAACAGAGCAGCTTTGGGATGAGGTGGAACGGGAGGTTCTCATCATGGATGTGGTGGAACGGGAGGTTCTCATCATGGATGTGATGGAACGGGAGGTTCTCATCATGGATGTGGTGGAACGGGAGGTTCTCATCATGGATGTGGTGGAACGGGAGGTTCTCATCATGGATGTGGTGGAACGGGAGGTTCTCATCATGGATGTGGTGGAACGGGAGGTTCTCATCATGGATGTGATGGAACGGGAGGTTCTCATCATGATGTGGTGGAACGGGAGGTTCTCATCATGGATGTGGTGGAACGGGAGGTTCTCATCATGGATGTGGTGGAACGGGAGGTTCTCATCATGGATGTGGTGGAACGGGAGGTTCTCATCATGGATGTGGTGGAACAGGAGGTTCTCATCATGGATGTGGTGGAACAGGAGGTTCTCATCATGGATGTGCAGCCGACAAATCTGCAGCAACTGCGTGATGCTGTCATGTCAATATGGAGCAAAATCTCTGAGGAATGTTTCCAGAACCTTGTTGAATCTATGACACCAAGGATTAAGACAGTTCTGAAGGTGAAAGGGGTCCAACCCGGTACTAGCTTAAAACATTTATTTTTGCATAAAAAAAAAGATTTATTTTCTTTGACAGTTCACTGAAGGAAATGTTTAGTTTGCATAGTTATTCTTTTATTTTATTGTCTAAAATCGGAAGTCGGCGTATCACGTGACCCACCAGCTGAATGGGCACAGGGTGTTTTAAAGGAGGCCCACAGCGTTCTCAGGATGAGATGTGCTGTGGTGCAGTGACCAGGCTGAGGCCTAAACCTTGTGGGACGTGTAAGTGCCTTCTTTTAACTGAAAACATTTAACTTAATCCAAATCAACTATTTCACTTTGTGTTTATTATTCACAGGGGACCTTTGTTTTTCTTTATCATGGACTTTGCTTGAATGATCGTTTTGAGCTAAAATAAAGACTGAAAAAAGAAGTTGCCATCCAGTGGTCATTTCAAGGAGGCAACACTTTTTCTTTTAAATAAGCAAAATGTGTTTGTGTATGCGTTATATATTCAAACTTACATTTTACACCATATTTTAGTCAACTATAATTTTATATTTTTGGCGACTAAAACAAGACTAAAAATAATTAAATTAAGATGTCGAAATTATGATTAAAACTAAACATTTTAGTCAAAAGACGATGACAAAAGCTAAATCAAAGTTTGCTGTGAAAATGAACTCTGCCCATTCGAGCTGACATCCTTCAGTCGTACAGATTTACTGGAAAAAGGAAAAGTCATCATACAACATGATTTAAATGCTCACAAAAAGATCTAAAGAGATCCAGATGGTGCGCATGTGAACGACGTGCATGCATTTGCATGTTGACTGCAAGCCAAGAACGTGTTTACATTTCTATCCTGCACCACATGTTCACTGCACACGTGCACGTTTCAACCTGTTAGATCAAAACAAAAGCGCCCGTGAAGCCGAGGCTTTAAACTTCCTTTAATAGTTTCATGTTTGAAGGCCAAGCTGCTGTAAGCGTGTGTGAGGCATGGCTTTGACGGTGCAGTGAGGACGAGCTACCCAACCACCCAGCATGAGACGGATCATGACGACAAAATTCATTAATCAAAGCAATATAATTAAGATGAGGCAGCTGTGTTCTGATTCCAGGATATTGTTTGTGAGAAGGAAGAAGTTTGCTGGTAATTCAGGCTGTCTGCTTGTTGATAAGCCCGTCTGTGAGGAGCCGTGGCTCAGAAGAATGCAGGCTTTGATGTTCGCAGTGCAGATCAGAAGACACAGATCACTGTCTTTGTTCTGCTTACAGAGCGATCTCACAATGCTAACTTCCCCAATCACAAATTAGCATTTTACAGACTGTATGTACTCCAGCTGCTGGGGCGAACTTATCTTGTTTACGCTTAAGAATCTTTGGCAGGCTTGAAAAATGCCTTTTCATCTGCCTTTAGCATCATACAGTCGAGATCAGAGTCATGTGAGCAGTGAGAGGGCTTAAGGAGAAGATGAGAGCACATCTGTAGCTGTTTAAGTGAAAGTTCGTGCAAATTGTTTCATTGATCTGTGGAGTCCAGCGCAGTAAGAAAAGGTGCTGAATGTTGTCTGATGGCTGATTACCGAATCCTCGTTAACAAGACAATCCAGCAACACTGGACACCAACAAAATGCACAGTGAGTATTTTAAAAGTTGCATAATTACAGTGTTTTACGAGCCATTATCTAATACAAGTCAGTGAAAAGTTTCACCCACATTTCTGATCCTGCAACTGCTTATTTTTCCATTTACCCATGGCTGAGCGACGCTTTGCTCCTCGTATGTTATTTCTCTCTTTTCTTTTCAGCTGCAGCCCAAAATTAAACAGAAAATTAAATGTTTATCCAGATTAAATTCAATGGCTCTCTTCCTACAACTCAACATAATTCATGTTTTTTAGACTTTGAATTCAACAAAAAATAAAAATAAAAAATGAAGATGTTTTAGGTTTTTCAGCAGAGATTTTGCTGGTATTATTGCCTTGGCTGCAGGCAGAGGAGAAGGAAGCACCTAAAGACTGATTATAAAGTGTGTCACTCCCGTTGCTCTACTCATTGTTCCATCATATTCTCCTTCCACTGTTTTCATCATCAAAATAACAGAAAACTGTTGTCTTTTAACAGAGTGGATGCAGGTGCTGAGGAAGGAACGACCACCTGATCCAAAAAAGTCGGAGTGATGATGTCATCAGGGGTCAAAACAGAGATTCCTTCAGATTCTCTAAATGCATCTTATTTCTAGAAATCAAGAAAATTTCATCCATTGGAAGATTGCTTTGGTTATTACTAGCAAAAAAAATTCTTTTTTACTTATTTTAAGTGTGACCATTTTTTTCTTGTAATAAGCAAAAAAATCTGCTAATAAAACAAGTAAAATTTTGTAAGATTTCTTGAAATAAGATGCATTGTATTAAAGGCTGAATCTGGAACACGGACAGACATCACACATCACGTGTGTCTACGTTGTAGTTTCAACGGCAGAAAAACACCTTCAGCCGTTGGGATGCCAGAATCTGCTGATACGACAGTGTCTAACAGTCTGCAGCATGTCCAACAGTCTGCAGCATGTCCATCAGTCTGCAGCATGTCCAACAGTCTGCAGCATGTCCAACAGTCTGCAGCATGTCCTACGGTCTGCAGCATGTCCCACAGCCTGCAGCATGTCCAACAGTCTGCAGCATGTCCAACAGTCTGCAGCATGTCCAACAGTCTGCGGCATGTCCATCAGTCTGCAGCATGTCCAACAGTCTGCAGCATGTCCAACAGTCTGCAGCATGTCCAACAGTCTGGAGCATGTCCAACAGTCTGCAGCATGTCCAACAGTCTGCAGCATGTCTAACAGTCTGCAGCATGTGCAACAGTCTGCAGCATGTCCAACAGTCTGCAGCATGTCCAACAGTCTGCAGCATGTCCAACAGTCTGCAGCATGTCCAACAGTCTGCAGCATGTCTAACAGTCTGCAGCATGTCCAACAGTCTGCGGCATGTCCATCAGTCTGCAGCATGTCCAACAGTCTGCAGCATGTCCAACAGTCTGCAGCATGTCCCGTTTTTCCACGGTCTGCAGCATGTCCCACAGCCTGCAGCATGTCCAACAGTCTGCAGCATGTCCCACAGCCTGCAGCATGTCCAACAGTCTGCAGCATGTCCAACAGTCTGCAGCATGTCCAACAGTCTGCGGCATGTCCATCAGTCTGCAGCATGTCCAACAGTCTGCAGCATGTCCAACAGTCTGCAGCATGTCCAACAGTCTGCAGCATGTCCATCAGTCTGCAGCATGTCCAACAGTCTGCAGCATGTCCAACAGTCTGCAGCATGTCCAACAGTCTGCAGCATGTCCAACAGTCTGCAGCATGTCCCACAGCCTGCAGCATGACCAACAGTCTGCAGCATGTCCAACAGTCTGCAGCATGTCCAACAGTCTGCAGCATGTCCAACAGTCTGCAGCATGTCCAACAGTCTGCAGCATGTCCTACGGTCTGCAGCATGTCCCACAGCCTGCAGCATGTCCAACAGTCTGCAGCATGTCCCACAGCCTGCAGCATGTCCAACAGTCTGCAGCATGTCCCACAGTCTGCAGCATGTCCAACAGTCTGCAGCATGTCCTACGGTCTGCAGCATGTCCCACAGCCTGCAGCATGTCCAACAGTCTGCAGCATGTCCCACAGCCTGCAGCATGTCCAACAGTCTGCAGCATGTCCAACAGTCTGCAGCATGTTCATCAGTCTGCTGCATGTCCTACAGTCTGCAGCATGTCCCACAGTCTGCAGCACGTCCAACAGTCTGCAGCATGTCCATCAGTCTGCAGCATGACCAACAGTCTGCAGCATGTCCAACAGTCTGCAGCATGTCCAACAGTCTGCAGCATGTCCCACAGTCTGCAGCATGTCCAACAGTCTGCAGCATGTCCCACAGTCTGCAGCATGTCCATCAGTCTGCAGCATGACCATCAGTCTGCGGCATGTCCAACAGTCTGCAGCATGTCCAACAGTCTGCAGCGTCTCCAACAGTCTGCAGCATGTCCATCAGTCTGCGGCATGTCCAACAGTCTGCAGCATGTCCAACAGTCTGCAGCATGTCCAACAGTCTGCAGCATGTCTAACAGTCTGCGGCATGTCCAACAGTCTGCGGCATGTCCATCAGTCTGCAGCATGTCCAACAGTCTGCAGCATGTCCAACAGTCTGCAGCATGTCCAACAGTCTGCAGCATGTCCTACAGTCTGCAGCATGTCCTACGGTCTGCAGCATGTCCCACAGCCTGCAGCATGTCCAACAGTCTGTAGCATGTCCCACAGCCTGCAGCATGTCCAACAGTCTGCAGCATGTCCAACAGTCTGCAGCATGTCCATCAGTCTGCAGCATGTCCTACAGTCTGCAGCATGTCCCACAGTCTGCAGCATGTCCAACAGTCTGCAGCATGTTCATCAGTCTGCAGCATGTCCCACAGTCTGCAGCATGTCCTACAGTCTGCAGCATGTCCCACAGTCTGCAGCACGTCCAACAGTCTGCAGCATGTCCAACAGTCTGCAGCATGTCCATCAGTCTGCAGCATGACCAACAGTCTGCAGCATGTCCAACAGTCTGCAGCATGTCCAACAGTCTGCAGCATGTCCCACAGTCTGCAGCATGTCCAACAGTCTGCAGCATGTCCCACAGTCTGCAGCATGTCCCACAGTCTGCAGCATGTCCTACAGTCTGCAGCATGTCCCACAGTCTGCAGCATGTCCAACAGTCTGCAGCATGTCCTACAGTCTGCAGCATGTCCAACAGTCTGCAGCATGTCCAACAGTCTGCAGCATGTCCAACAGTCTGCAGCATGTCCAACAGTCTGCAGCATGTCCCACAGTCTGCAGCATGTCCAACAGTCTGCAGCATGTCCAACAGTCTGCAGCATGTCCAACAGTCTGCAGCATGTCCCACAGTCTGCAGCATGTCCAACAGTCTGCAGCATGTCCATCAGTCTGCAGCATGTCCAACAGTCTGCAGCATGTCCAACAGTCTGCAGCGTGTCCAACAGTCTGCAGCGTGTCCATCAGTCTGCAGCATGTCCAACAGTCTGCAGCATGTCTAACAGTCTGCAGCGTGTCCAACAGTCTGCAGCATGTCCGACAGTCTGCAGCATGTCCATCAGTCTGCAGCATGTCCATCAGTCTGCAGCATGTCCAACAGTCTGTAGCATGTCCAACAGTCTGCAGCATGTCCCACAGTCTGTAGCATGTCTAACAGTCTGCAGCGTGTCCCACAGTCTGCGGCATGTCCATCAGTCTGCGGCATGTCCATCAGTCTGCGGCATGTCCAACAGTCTGCAGCGTCTCCAACAGTCTGCAGCATGTCCATCAGTCTGCGGCATGTCCAACAGTCTGCAGCGTGTCCGACAGTCTGCAGCATGTCCATCAGTCTGCAGCATGTCCATCAGTCTGCAGCATGTCCATCAGTCTGCAGCATGTCCCACAGTCTGTAGCATGTCCTACAGTCTGCAGCATGTCCATCAGTCTGCAGCATGTCCCACAGTCTGCAGCATGTCCATCAGTCTGCAGCATGTCCATCAGTCTGTAGCATGTCCATCAGTCTGCAGCATGTCCATCAGACTGCAGCATGTCCATCAGTCTGCAGCATGTCCAACAGTCTGCAGCGTGTCCAACAGTCTGCAGCATGTCCGACAGTCTGCAGCATGTCCATCAGTCTGCAGCATGTCCATCAGTCTGCAGCATGTCCATCAGTCTGCAGCATGTCCCACAGTCTGTAGCATGTCCAACAGTCTGCAGCATGTCCGACAGTCTGCAGCATGTCCATCAGTCTGCAGCATGTCCATCAGTCTGCAGCATGTCCATCAGTCTGCAGCATGTCCATCAGTCTGCAGCATGTCCATCAGTCTGCAGCATGTCCCACAGTCTGTAGCATGTCCTACAGTCTGCAGCATGTCCCACAGTCTGCAGCATGTCCATCAGTCTGCAGCATGTCCATCAGTCTGTAGCATGTCCATCAGTCTGCAGCATGTCCATCAGTCTGTAGCATGTCCATCAGTCTGCAGCATGTCCAACACGTAACGCAGAGGAGTTTATGACTGACAGCTAACGTTAGCCACGTTAGCAAACAAGCTAGCTTACCAATCCAGCAGGAAAGTCGCCATTTCCGTGTTTTGACTCCGTGGAAAACGTTTATGTGGGTCCATTTAGTGAAGTCTTCACCTAAATTTACTCCAGGTTTTGCTTCTCAGGTCACTCCTCCTCAGAAACAGATAACAATATCTCCAGGGCTCTGAACCAGCTGCTTCACTCGTCATCTCCACTGTTTCCCTGTAGCAGCCTGACTGTGACCAACATAGTGTTTCCACACAGAGATCGTATTTGGCAACCTGCAATGGCGGCGTGTATCGGCTTAAAGACATAAATAAAATGCCATTATTGAACCCGTTAAAATTTATTTTATAATTATTTTTAGGCTAAATATAATTTTTCTAGGAAATGTTGTACTTTCATTCTGTACCCCACAAACGACCTGTGGAGGTATTATTTTTTTTAAAATATAGCTTTTAATAAAAAATGTTACACATTCAACCTTTTAAGATTTTTGGTCATGTTAAAGACGCACAACGTGACTTATAGAACTGCGTTTCTGACTCGTTTTGATGTCACACCAACATTCATTATGCGTATTTTTGAGCCGTCACTGCCCAGAGGCGTCCTTAGGCTCAGAAACAGCAGTATCTACAATTCCCATCCGGCCGTGACGGATATGAACCAGACATGAACACAGCGAGTGGGTCTTTGCTGGGGGATTCAGCAAAGAAACACAAGGAAACATTACCGGAGGAAGAGAGGAGAAGAAAGAGAGGAAGGGACAGAACAAGAGCCAAGATCAGACTGTTTTAGTTTAGCAGCTGATAGGGGGGGTCACTGAGAAAACTGCCAACAGTTCTGTTGTGTGTCTTTAAGGGTTGATGTTGGAACATTTTTTATCAAAAGCTTTTTTTTGGGGTTAAAAAAACCTTCATGAGGTGTTTGGAGGGGTGCAGAATGAAAGTACAGCATCTCCTTGAAAAATTATATTAAACCTGAAAATAAATATAAAATCATTTTTAACGGGTTTGAGAATGGGGGATTATCACACTTCCGTGTTCCGAACTCCCACTTCCGGCCGAGTTCAATGTCCCTGCTTTGCTTCGTAAATAACGTGAATAAACACCAACCCTACTTAAATTTTCACGGATTCCAGACTGAAGTGATGCTAAGGAAGAAGTGGATCAAAGTGATTCTCCAGAGTGAAGGGCCGAACTTTATAATAAAACAACGTAGCATGTTTGTTTGTAGCCGGTGGGGCACAACACCGGCATGCTAGCATTAGCCAGCTAGCGTTTACTGACGTGCTTAACATTGTGCGTCTTAAAACACACAAACATCTGAAAATCGGGTCTGTACCCCCCCGTTTCCAGTGGAACAACTGGGGACTGCCAAGAAAGGAGACACTTTCAGATGCTTGTGTGTTTTCAGCCGCACAAAGTTAGGCACGTCATCGAGCTGGCTAATGCTAACCTGCTAACAGTAGTCTGCCAGCTACTACTCTGTTAAACTTTGTAAATCGGATAAACGCCAATGCCAAGTTTTCATTCCAGACTGAAGTGATGCTAAGGAAGGAGTGGATCAAAACGACTGATTTGCCGCGGTGAAGGACCGAACTTTATAATAAAACGACACACGGTAGTTTGTAGCCGGCAGATTATACAGTCGTGTTAGCAGGTTAGCATTAGCCAGCTTGATGACGTGCCTAACTTTCTGAAAACACACAAGCATCTGAAAGCGTCTCCTTTCTTGGCAGTCCCCAGTTGTTCCACTGGAAACGGGGGGGTACAGACCCGATTTTCAGATGTTTGTGAGTTTTAAGACGCACAATGTTAAGCACGTCAGTAAACGCTAGCTGGCTAATGCTAGCATGCTGTGAAGTGCCGGTGTCGTGCCCCACCGGCTACAAACAAACGTGTTGTTTTATTGTAAAGTTCGGCCCTTCACCGCGGTGAATCGATCGCTTTGATCCACTTCTTCCTTAGTATGACTTCAGTGTGGAATGAAAACTTAAATATGTTTGGAGTTTATCCGATTTAAACAGTATAACAGAGCAGGAACGGCTGTCGTTAACATGGCCCGGAAGAGGAAACGCCCAAATACCGGGAAGTTCCGGAAAGCGTGATGATCCCCAATGGCGTTATATTTACATCTTCAAGCCGATACAGACCACCATTGCTGGTGGTCAGATACGATCTCTGTGTGGCAGCAGCATGTTGGGCACAGTTAGGCTGGTAGGGGGAAACGGTGGAGATGGCGAGTCCAGCGGCTGCTTCAGAGCTCGGAGATGTTATCGTCTCTGAAGAGGAGTGACCTGAGAGCAACAACTGGAGTAAAATTAATTGAAGCTGCACTAGATGGACCCACAAACATTTTTTAATGGCATCACAAAACAGAAATGGCAACTTTTCTCCTGGATTGGTAAGCGAGCTCACTTGCTAACGTGGCTAACGTTAGCTGTCAGTTGTAAACTCCTATGCAGCACATGTTGGGCATGCTGCAGACTGTTGGACATGCTGCAGACTGTAGGACATGCTGCAGACTGTTGGACATGCTGCAGACTGTTGGACATGCTGCAGGCTGCTGGTCCCTGGCGAGCCTGGCATCCCAGCGGCTGCAGTTGTTTTTCTTCCGTTGCAAATACAACCTAGACACACGTGATGTCGTCTTCTGTCCGTGTTCCATATCAAACCTTTAAAACAAGTTCCTATATCTCTGAAATGTTCCTCTTTAGGTAATTTTGTCTGATTTTGATTAGACTTTTTGACTAGAAATTAGTCAAAAATATACTTGGTAAGATGTGAGTTTTTGCAGTGAACCCGGTCCTATGAGGGCTGCAGCCCTGGAGGTTTTCATCCATCCTTGTGTGGCACGGGCCCCTGAAGAACAAACTGGCTTCTGGTATAAAACTCTAGACCACGCCGCCGTGGGACTTTCTCCCAGAGATTTACTCTGGTTTTACTCAGGACGCTGAAGTCAGTAGTGCCAATGAGACGTGAGGCAAGGTTTCCAGAAATACAAAAGCTCTTTTTATTTTAAAAACAAGTCTAAGCTCCAGCTCTGGTTGCCTTTTAATGTATTTTTTTACAGTACCAGGTTTAGGTGGACTAACCGGGGGGGTGTGGGAATCCCACGAAGTCACCCCAATCACATGTGCACGCTACACACACGCACATGCAGGGCCTGCATGCAGTCCACACCAAAAGGAGGGATCCCAGCCCTGGGAGGCACCACCACCATGTGTCAAGGCTCTGGAATAAAAGATAAAATACATGTCAATAAAGAAATATACAAATAACTAAAAATGCACCGAGTCTAAAGCAGTCAGCTCAATAGCTCAGGCTACAATACGTTTAACAAGCTCGCTTATTTCTACGGAGCAAACATCTGGAACGCTCCAGTCCAATCCAACATAACCAACAGCCTTTAACACAGAGGGGGGGGGGGGGGGGGGGCAACGGCCAGACAGAGCTCAGTAAAATTACAGGAGAGCAAAGCAGTAGTACGCTTGCAATTCGGCAGCCATGCTGCTAGCGGTGTGGGTTGCACCAGTCCAGTTTAGCCGTGTAGATCTGCGTTAGAGCTGAAAGATATGCCGTTATTGTTTCTATATCGAGATATGAATATTCAAGATATTAATATTGGAAAAGCAACTATATAAAAGATCTAGATTTCCCCTGCGCTTGTCCTGCATGTAAAGCTCTGGAAGTCACAATCAAAACTGCACTTTCCACAGAAGTACTTGGTTTTCAACGAACCCGTAGTCATATCATATCGTATCGATATTGAGATGTCAGGCATGAATATCGAGATATGAAATTTTGTCCATATCGTTCAGCCCTAATCTGCGTCCCTACAATAAACACAAACATGAGGCGCTCATACAAGAAGTAAAATGTGCCCAGGGCGACAGAGCTTACCAAGGGGGGGGGGGGGGGGGGGGGGGGGCAATCCTTCCAAACAGCACTAGCAGCTTAGCTGGTTACCTGTGGGGACAGCTAGGTTACACCTGTATGATCAGACTTACATACCACATCAATACCAGCGTGTTGGTTAATCGGATGCAGCAACACCAAGGAAGCAACAAGAAGAGTGGCCATAAGCACACAGCAACTGGACATCAACCTGCCAGAACACACGGTCGCCTACCTTCCATGATTGCAGGAATCACATGATCCCAGTTGCTTGACGTCAGGAAACAAGGCGCTCTGTCAACCACTGACTGGCTGGTGGCAGAAATGCCCACCTCATCCTGCCACGCTTGCTCCAACACACCGGACTCAGATTAAATGGATCCACCAGCTTCTGCTCTGAACAATGACTCAGTAACTTGAGTCAGGTGTGTTGGAGCAGGGAAACATGGAAAACCTGCAGGGCTTCGGCCTCCGTAGGACCGAGTCTAAATCTTTTAAGAAAACACTGCAGGTGTTTGGATCTTCAGTCTTCGAATATTTATGCTGATGAGCACGTTGCTGAAATTGATCCATAAGTTTTAGATGCAGTTTGTTGCAGATTGGAGAACGTCCTCCATCTTCACATCTGAGAGACTCGACCTCTTTGAAACGCTGCTTTTGTTTCCAGTCATGTTACAGGTTTGTTACCAGTTAACATAATTGGTTAAATGCTCCTGCAGGTCTTTGATTCGGGCAGATTATGCTTCTCTTGTTGCCCCCTGGTGCAACTTTGAGACACGTTGCTACCTTCAAATTAAAAGTTGGCTTGTATTTTCCACAAAATGGTAAAAAGTCTCAGTTTCAGCATCAGATATGTTGTTTTTGTTATTCTGGGGATGAAATAGGGGATATGAGATTTGTAAATCATTGTACTCTTTCTGTTTACACACCATCCAGGCCTCATCTGACACCAGAAGATTAGTGCTTGTTAAATGTAGTGATGCAGACACTCGGCAAGAAGCCTGTTTGATTTGAGCTCTCTGGACAACTAGCTCCATTCCCCCATGTTAATGTAATCATGTTAGCACACAGGAAAGCTATTCCCATATACTTATGTCAGAAGAGTAATGGGAACGCCAGCAGGGTTTATATAAGTAAAAGGGAGAGTGTCTTGTGTAAAAAGCCTACATGCAGGACCTAATTTCATGCAATCAACAAAGCCACTTTGTGTCAAACCTTTGCTCTGTTTAAATCCTTCTTTTAAAAAGCTGCAGGCCTTTGAATCAAGACTCGGACATGCCCCGCAAAGCTCACAATTTCATTTCACACTGAATGGAATTAGTGAGAGTGGACCAACCTTACAAAGTGGCTTTAAAAGATTTTAGTTCCACCCCGAAACACTCGGCATGACACTGCTGAGAAATGTGAACATGAGGTTGTAGAAGAGTGTGAAGCTTTGTGTGAGTGGCTGAACGTAGAATACATCAGAGTTGTGTAAGAGAGGAAGAATCATCAAAAAACTGTAGCTTCAGTAAATTTCTCAGGAATCCAGGGTCAACCTTTGATTTAACTGAATCAGTGCATCCATTTTCTATGAAGCTAAGCTTTTGTTAACAGGCAAGACAGAACAAGGCAGTAGATGACCAGAGTCCTTTTATTTTCCTCACGTATGTTTTTCACCAGTAAAAAGGAGTAAAGGGGGTTTAGTTGAGATGAAAGCTAATAAGACAAATGAAGCGATTCCCGTTTAACATTTCCTCATCTTGCCTCTGACATCCTTCTCTCCTGCCTCTGCAGCGGCTGGTTAAGAGATGACACATGGGTCTCAACAACTAACCTTGAAGTTACATGAAAGAAGGACAGGAGCATGCTGCCAGACAGCAGCAGCAGAGGGGAGGGGGGCGTTGTGTTTGCTGCTGTGAGGTGCTGGCGGTGCTCCAACGGGGCCCGAGGACCCAATGTTGCAGCCCCATTCTTCTCTCTCTGCTTATCCTCCAACACTCCATCCCTTAACCATTTCTCCGTTCCCTGCCTCTCCTTCACCTATAGCCCACTGGATAAGTCCCCCCCCCCCTCCCCGCCCTGCCAGTGTGATCCATGAGTTTTGCTGAAGCAGCAAAAAGGAGAATATTTACAGATCAGTCAGATGAGGCTGAGCTGCGCTCCAGCTGCACACTCACCGTTCCTCGTCAGTCAGTGCTACCACAAACACAAAGCTGCACACGTGCAGGCAGGTTTGTCACCGTCTCAAAGCAGAAGCATGAACATGACACGTATGGATATATAAAATCCTCACCTCACTGCAAGCACTACAAATAACATCAGCAAATCTTCCCCTCCGACAGCTCCAGACCAAGTAGCAACCTCCAGTGGCCAGCAGTGAGGCCAATGCAGAAATCCAGAAAAGTGCAAAATAATTGTAGTTCTTTCTTCATCCACTAGGGGCTGCAAAACAGAGCAAATTCCCATAGACTCCCATGTTAAAAAGACCAACTTCACAGCAGAAATGAACATGTTAAAAGCAGAAATAAACAGGTTTACAGCAGGAATAAACATGTTAACATCAGAATAAACATGTTAACAGCAGAAATAAAGAGGTTTACAGCAGAAATAAACATGTTTAGAAAAGATATAAACATGTTTACAGCAGAAATAAACATGTTAACACCAGAAATAAACATGTTTATAGCAAAAATAAACATGTTTACAGCAGGAATAAACATGTTTACAGTGTGGTTCAAACATCACTTTAGGTCAAGTTTACCTTCATGTCAACTGTGAGGGGGATGAATTATTTTATAATTTATCCATTTAAATGTTATTCAATCTTGAAATTACACATAATTAGAGGCGTGTCCTTTTGATTGACATCCAGCAGACCAGCTGGTGGCTAACAGTTAGCTCCTTGTTAGCTCTCAGTAAGGTCTCAGTCTGCAGCAGAGCAGCATCATGGTGGTTTTTAGTCAGCTAACAGCAAGTCCAAATGTGTCTTACCTCCACCGATTAGGAGGCTAATTTTTGTTAGCTCCTTTAAATTCAAGTTCGCTCGGTTAGCATTTAGCCCAGAGTATGTTGGCTGTCAATCATTTGCCCCGCTGCTGCACTGTGCCCATTTTAGTATTTGTCGGGAGTGACGACACAGAAGATGGCAATGGTGACGGAAACGCCCAACTGGTTTCCCTTTCAGCTCTTCAGACGTGACAGGATACTACATCCATTTCTTTACAGTCTTTGCTCCAGACCCTGCTTTATACTGATCTATTTTTCAGTCCAAACAAACATTTGCAAGATGCTTCCAACCTCCTTTAGCCTCACTCAGACTGGAAAGATCCCCTTCTTCCTAACTAGAGACGTCTCAAATCCTGTTCACAGTGATGCTTTACTTCAACTTTCCCCTTTCAGCCGATGGATTTGAAATTGGTACTTTGGTGTCAGCTCAGAACATATCTCATTCTTCTGTACAAAAAGGGTTCACATTTTAACGGTTACAGTTTCAAAATCTTTTTTTATGGAGGGAACTTTAACAGTATGCAAATACAGACAGCAATAAAACGCTGCACCATCATCCACATCTTGATTTTTATGGGGGTTTTGAGGTGCTTGGTTGTTACTGCTTTCATCATGATTTTTGTTCATCCTATCCAGCATCGTGTCAAAGGGAAGGAGGATCTGGCTGCAGTCATCCCCACAGTACTTTTAAAAAGTAAGAATGATTCTACTTATTTGCTGAATTCCATATTCATGCTGAAACTCAGAGTACAATAAAAAGGGAAGTGAACAGAGGAGAAAAGGAGCATGTCAACAGCAGAAAAAGGCAAAAGTACAAAACGCAGAAAAGAACAGCAACAATGCAGAAGAGAAAACCAAATAACAAGCTGCTACAGATGCAATAAAACTATAACAACTTTCCATCGTAATACTACTGTACAAATATAAAGATACATGTACAGATACTTCTGAGAGTATTAGGCAATGAAATAATGTGAAAGCAGATAATGGTGGTAGCCTATCAGCTTCTAGCTTCTGTATCACATGATGGTGGTAGCCTATCAGATTCTAGCTTCTATATCATATGATGGTGGTAGCCTATCAGATTCTAGCTTCTGTATCACATGATGGTGGTAGCCTATCAGATTCTAACTTCTATATCACATGATGGTGGTAGCCTATCAGATTCTAGCTTCTATATCATATGATGGTGGTAGCCTATCAGATTCTAGCTTCTATATCATATGATGGTGGTAGCCTATCAGATTCTAGCTTCTGTATCACATGATGGTGGTAGCCTATCAGATTCTAGCTTCTATATCACATGATGGTGGTAGCCTATCAGATTCTAGCTTCTATATCATATGATGGTGGTAGCCTATCAGATTCTAGCTTCTATATCATATGATGGTGGTAGCCTATCAGATTCTCGCTTCTGTATCACATGATGGTGGTAGCCTATCAGATTCTAACTTCTATATCACATGATGGTGGTAGCCTATCAGATTCTAGCTTCTGTATCACATGATGGTGGTAGCCTATCAGATTCTAACTTCTATATCACATGATGGTGGTAGCCTATCAGATTCTAGCTTCTGTGTCACATGATGGTGGTAGCCTATCAGATTCTAGCTTCTATATCATATGATGGTGGTAGCCTCTCAGATTCTAGCTTCTGTGTCACATGATGGTGGTAGCCTATCAGATTCTAGCTTCTATATCATATGATGGCGGTAGCCTATCAGATTCTAGCTTCTGTATCACATGATGGTGGTAGCCTATCAGATTCTAACTTCTATATCACATGATGGTGGTAGCCTATCAGATTCTAGCTTCTATATCATATGATGGTGGTAGCCTATCAGATTCTCGCTTCTGTATCACATGATGGTGGTAGCCTATCAGATTCTAACTTCTATATCACATGATGGTGGTAGCCTATCAGATTCTAGCTTCTGTATCACATGATGGTGGTAGCCTATCAGATTCTAACTTCTATATCACATGATGGTGGTAGCCTATCAGATTCTAGCTTCTGTGTCACATGATCGTGGTAGCCTATCAGATTCTAGCTTCTTTATCATATGATGGTGGTAGCCTCTCAGATTCTAGCTTCTGTGTCACATGATGGTGGTAGCCTATCAGATTCTAGCTTCTATATCATATGATGGTGGTAGCCTATCAGATTCTAGCTTCTATATCATATGATGGTGGTAGCCTATCAGATTCTAGCTTCTGTATCACATGATGGTGGTAGCCTATCAGATTCTAGCTTCTATATCACATGATAGTGGTAACCTATCAGATTCTAGCTTCTATATCATATGATGGTGGTAGCCTATCAGATTCTAGCTTCTGTATGACATGATGGAGGTAGCCTATCAGATTCTAGCTTCTATATCACACGATGGTGGTAGCCTACCAGATTCTAGCTTCTGTATCACATGATGGTGGTAGCTTATCAGATTCTAGCTTCTGCATCACATGATAGTGGTAGCCTATCAGATTCTAGCTTCTGTATGACATGATGGAGGTAGCCTATCAGATTCTAGCTTCTATATCACACGACGGTGGTAGCCAATCAGATTCTAGCCTCTGTATCACATGATGGTGGTAGCCTATCAGATTCTAGCTTCTGTATCACATGATGGTGGTAGCCTATCAGATTCTAGCTTCTATATCATATGATGGTGGTAGCCTATCAGATTCTAACTTCTATATCACACGATGGTGGTAGCCTATCAGATTATAACTTCTATATCACATGATGGTGGTAGCCTATCAGATTCTAGCTTCTATATCATATGATGTGGTAGCCTATCAGATTCTAGCTTCTGTATCACATGATGGTGGTAGCCTATCAGATTCTAGCTTCTGTATCACATGATGGTGGTAGCCTATCAGATTCTAGCTTCTGTATCACATGATGGTGGTAGCCTATCAGATTCTAGCTTCTGTATCACATGATGGTGGTAGCCTATCAGATTCTAGCTTCTGTATCACATGATGGTGGTAGCCTATCAGATTCTAGCTTCTGTATCACATGATGGTGGTAGCCTATCAGATTCTAGCTTCTATATCACACGATGGTGGTAGCCAATCAGATTCTAGCTTCTGTATCACATGATGGTGGTAGCCTATCAGATTCTAGCTTCTGTATCACATGATGGTGGTAGCCTATCAGATTCTAGCTTCTATATCACACGATGGTGGTAGCCAATCAGATTCTAGCTTCTGTATCACATGATGGTGGTAGCCTATCAGATTCTAGCTTCTGTATCACATGATGGTGGTAGCCTATCAGATGTCATGATGATGATGCTACTGTTAGTGATGATGTTTAGGTATTTTTCAGTAATTTAATGCACGTTATTTCACATCATGTTTAGGTGAATTTATACTATTGCAACTGTTATTTTATTTTTAATATTAAAATATAAATTTATCATTTTTTATTAGGCGAAAATAAATGTAAATGTTTAATTACAGACAAGTAGTCTATTGTGAAATAAGCAGGCAATATACATTTGTGCCCTCCCATTAAAGAAAATAGTAATTTTGAAACTGGAAAAAGTAATAATAGATTTAAAAGAAATACTAAATTAAAATTTAGTAAAATAGAATATAGATTTTGAATTTTTGTTTTAAAAAAATAAACAAAAAAAGCAAATAAACAAAATTGTCCAAGAAAATTAGAGCAACTTTCCCATGAACAGAGGACACAACATACCTGTCAACAGGTGCAGACGTCTGATTGGACGTTACAGAAAACACCTGATTGCAGTGTTGCTCAACAAAACTTTACTTCAGGAGCCCCATCATGCTTGTTTATTTGTTTTTTTTAATTTTTTGTTTGTTTGCTTTCAATATCTCTGTTGAACCACAATTCAAAATGATGTCATGATTTTAAAATAATTTTTATTTATTATTACTTTTGTCGATTTCATCTTATTTCACTGACAGCGGATTTTTTCTTATTTAATGGGAGAAATTTGTAAAAATTTTCAAGCACAAATGTAAATACACTGAAATTATGTACGATAAATAAATGTGCTTCATATTCCAGTGAGTGTTTTTATTGAGACTGGAGTATAGTGTAGGAACATTCACAGAATCTCAGAGTCAACAAAGATGATCAGAATCTGATTCGAGTCAGCAGGTGGTTATTTTAGATTTCTTGTCTCGGGAAGTAAGAGAACTAAAGTTTGTTTGAGTTGGGGGAGGGAGGCGGCTCGCGGAGGTGCTGGATAATTTCCCTTATATTCCAGTCCAAAACTTGACAGGTATGGACTTCTTAAAAGATAGCAGCCTTTATTACGAACATATACAGCTGTAAACTGGAGAAGTAAAACTAACTTTACTTATCATCATGCTTACAAATAAGCATGATGATGGCACCTCCACACATCCACATGCACTATCACCACATCACATGAGCAACGCCATATTCTACCAGCAGAGCATAACGTTTCTGTAGAAGATCCGTCTGCAGAGACAATGGAGGTGGAGGAAGAAATGGGGGGTTTTCAACCACACATTAAGTGCACAGTCACGTGCACTTCATGTGTGCCATCAACTTCCCCTTCACTCAAAGGTTTATACTACAAACTAAAGATGGTAAAAAAAAAATGGACGTAGTATCCGGTCATGTCTGAATAGGGGAAATGAAGCCATGTGGGCGTGTCCCACCGTCACCATATTGCCGTGTTGTGGACAAAAATGGACAAAGAGCAGCCTCAGGAGAAGGGTCTGTCTGCAGCCCGCAAGACGGAGACGTGTCGTCCACCACACCTATGAGAGCACGGGAAAATCTAACCCTAACGACGACCCGGTCATTCTTAACCGTGGGGTCTGAGCTCGGGCCTCCAGCGCCACCCAGAGGGCCGCAAGGACCGTACATTTACACGGTCATTTACGGCTGGATGAGTTGCAATTATTCAAAAACTAATGTGCACACACAAGACCACCCTGCTAGCTCCCTCCTCCAACCACAGAACAACGTGCACGAGCCCGGTGTTCAGCAGACAGCAGCTACAGATGCTCCATCATGTCACAAACACAGTAAAACAGATGTGTGCTTGTCTGAACGTCGCTAACTGCTAGCAGAATGATGTTAGCTACCTGCTGGAAACATCAGACAAGTGCGCGCAGCTTCCGTGTCGCAGCATTACTCTCACCAATCAATCACTCTCATTGATCAGTCTCAGAGGACAAATAAAAAAGTTCAGGAATGCAGAGCTGATTGGAGGATGTTTTTCAGCCCCGTTACTGTCACAGCTGATGTAGAATAAGATTTATAGATTTAAAGCTTTTAATTAATCATAGCGTATGGAGGAGTGAACCCAGTTTTACTGAAAATTGCAAGAATTGTTGAAAGAAACATCTTCTGTAACGCCTTTAACTGGTGATCGGAATCGTTTGTAAGAAGACTGCTGAAGAAGTGCTGACACGTATGAAGATAAAGATCCAAACCACACTACTTATTTGCAGCCTGTAAATTTAGCTTTTTCATCAACTAAGTTCAAAGAGCAAACCGACTTCACCTCCACATTTTCTTGCCATTGCAGCAGTAAAGCTGCCTCCATCGTTCACAACAAGCCCGCGGCACACACACCCAGCCCACCCCTGCCTCTACCCGGCCTTCCTGCTGTCTGGCTTTTTCTCCTGAGTTTGTGAATATACAAGTCCAAGGGGAGTTTAACTAAAACTACACAGATAGTTCTGAAATGTGCACACACACATGCACACGCACGCACACACATCACACACACAGCTCTGCAATAAACAAACAGGTGATGCTGCCAAAGAGAAGTGTAGCTGCGGCTCCGTCAGCCCAACAAGGTCAATATTCAGCACACAAACCGTGTGTGTGTGTGTTCCTGTACTTGCTACATTGTGAGGACCGTTTTGTGTTTTTAACCAGCAAAACAAGGACATTTTGGCTGGTTCTCACTGAAAAAGCCGAAGAAAAACCCATTTTTGAGGGTGAAGATTTGGTTTTATGTGTGTGTGTGTGCGTGTGTGCGTGTGTTTGTGTGTGCGTGCGTGCGTGTGTGTGTGTGCGTGTGTGTGTGCGTGCGTGCGTGTGTGTGTGTGCGTGTGTGTGTGCGTGCGTGCGTGTGCGTGCGTGTGCAGGCAGAAGTGTTTCAGCGTTGTTTGTGTGGACGTGCTAACGTGGGACACCTTCCCGTCCTCTCTGAGTCCACCCACCTGTCTGAGGTAGATCTCACACTCTGACTACCTTCGCTGTCATCGTTCCTCCCATCCACCGGCACTCTTCACACACATCTACGCCCACCTTCCTCCTCCATCCTCCTCCTCCCTCCACCTACCGCTAAGGTCAGGTTGATGCCCAGTGTCAGCTCCTTGGCCGCCGTCATGGCAACCGTTTGTCCCGGGTTGACGTCACTGACGGCGAAGCCGTCAGACTGAATCAGTGTAACCACGGTGACCTATTCAGATTTAGCCGAGCATTCATTACTTTTAAGCTTATCAACACTCATATATCTGATGTAGCACTCGCCATCAAGGTTTAATGTCACGCTTTGAAGCTTTTAAATAGTACTTAACGCTAATTAGAAAAGACTCAGGTGATCAGTCATGTTAATAGTTTTCCTCCAAACAGCCTGCACACCTCAGGACATGAAGCTTTTCTGCAGCGCAGCTAGCAGCTTGCTGATTGGCTGGACAGCTCCTGACACCACGTCTGCACTGGAAAAACAGATTTTTGGGCCTTGTAAAAATCACTTTGATGTGAAAACTAAATTTTGTTTTACCCTGTTTTTACTTCAAAGAGGCAAAATTAAATTAAATGCTACTTAACATTTGTTTGAATATTTTTAACTTAATATCAAATTGTAAGTATAACTGACAATTATCAAGTAATTTGTATTCAGTGTTTTCATTATATGATCAACTTGAAAAAAGCAAGTAAACTTTACTTTGCCTACATAATCCTGTCAGAGGGGGAGGGGCTAATTTCAAAACTCAACATATCTGGACCACAAAGGCTCATGGGAGATGCATATTCAACAGGAATTTCACTATAAATGTGAGTTATTTGCTGTGGTTTCCATTCAGACGACGGTGGAAAGTTGTCTTGTGTTTGTGAAGGTGTTACCATGAGAGAGGAGGACAGATTAGTAAAGCCACCACCGCCACTCGTTACAGGCAGTTTTCTACATCCTTGTCTCAGGAGGTGGGCTTATTTACGTTACTGTGTTTACCATGTGTTCCTCTGTCCCAGTGTGGTTATTGAAGAATACTCTTAAATAATATATGTTTCAGTGTGAGATTGTAAATTTGATGCAAATTGAGTCAAGTTAACAAGTAGAAGTAGAACTTACTAATTATGACAAAGTAAAACTCAATAGCAAAGTTGAATAATATGAGTAAAGGTTCCTTGTAGTGATGGCAAGTTCAGCTCTTTTCAGAGAGTCGGCTCTTTGACTCCCGAACGGCTCCTAATTTTAGGTTTGTAGCCTTATATTTTACCTTAATTTTGCAATATATTAATGGTTTGTATGTTAAAAACTTTTATGAGAAGCCTTAAATTCTTTGCATTTATTCTATATTCAAACTTTCTGGGGTTTTTGTTGTTTATTTGATAGGGACTGTACATATTAAAGGGACAGTCCACCCACAGAACGATGGTCCTTCATCTTTTCCTCATCCTTATGCTGAGCAAGACTCTGGAGCACTTTTTTAATATCTCAAATGCAGCCAGAGATCGGGGGGGGGGGGGGGGTTCGTTTTCCCCCAACTTTCATATAATGGAGTTCAGCGGCGACTGAACCAAAAAGGTCCATAAAAGTCCACAAAAACTTGTCAATATTCCTCCATACTGCTCGTCCAATGGAATCCAAGTGTCCTGAGTGGGTAGCGTCCAGAATTTACTGGAAACCACATCACTAAGTAGATTTTTAGAACCTAAACAGTAGAACATTGCACTTTCTACAGTATTTGCGTGTGCGTGCAAGTTCACGACACTACAGAAGCCGCTGCGTTCAGCACCTACTCTGCAAAAAATGCAAGTGTAGAAGAAGAAATTCGCTGTTTACATCGTGCTAAGAGCGACCGAGCTGCCGACAAACACAAGAGGGGTTGGATATTGATTCAAAACTATATAAATAGAAAGTGCAATGTTCTACTGTTTAAGCAATAAAAACCTACTAAATGATGTGGTTTCCAGTAAATTCTGGACGCTACCCACTCAGGACACTTGGATTACATTGGACGAGCAGTATGGAGGAATACTGACAAGTTTTTGTGGACTTTTATGGACCTTTTTGTTTCAGTCGCCGCTGAACTCCATTATATGAAAGGTGGGGGAAAACAAAACCCCCCCAGATCTCTGGCTACATTTGAGATATTAAAAAAGTGCTCCAGAGTCTGGCTCAGCATGAAGGTGAGTCGAAGATTAAAGAAACATCATTCTGTTGGTGTACTATTCCTTTAATGAACATACAGTATGTAGCAACAGAGATAAAGATGTTGAATTATCATTGGCCAGCTGCATCAGTAGATCCTAGGCAGGTGAAGAAACAGGACAGGACCAAACAGGACAGGACCAAACAGGACAGGACCAAACAGGACCGGACCAAACAGGACCGGACCAAACAGACCGGACCAAACAGGACAGGACCAAACAGGACAGGACCAAACAGGACAGGACCAAACAGGACCGGACCAAACAGGACAGGACCAAACAGGACGGGACCAAACAGGACGGGACCAAACAGGACAGGACCAAACAGGACGGGACCAAACAGGACAGGACCAAACAGGACGGGACCAAACAGGACGGGACCAAACAGGACAGGACCAAACAGGACAGGACCAAACAGGACAGGACCAAACAGGACGGGACCAAACAGGACAGGACCAAACAGGACGGGACCAAACAGGACAGGACCAAACAGGACAGGACCAAACAGGACGGGACCAAACAGGACAGGACCAAACAGGACGGGACCAAACAGGACAGGACCAAACAGGACGGGACCAAACAGGACGGGACCAAACAGGACGGGACCAAACAGGACGGGACCAAACAGGACAGGACCAAACAGGACGGGACCAAACAGGACGGGACCAAACAGGACGGGACCAAACAGGACGGGACCAAACAGGACGGGACCATACAGGACTGGACCATACAGGACGGGACCAAACAGACAGGACCAAACAGGACGGGACCAAACAGGACAGGACCAAACAGACAGGACCAAACAGACAGGACCAAACAAGACGGGACCAAACAGGACGGGACCAAACAGGACGGGAACAAACAGGACGGGAACAGGCTGGAACGGACAATCAGGTCTGCAGGAAAAACCATCGGGACCGGTCTGCCCTCCATCCAGGACTTATACCAGTCTGGAGTCAGTAAACGGGCAGGTAGCATCACTGCTGACCCCTCCCACCCCGCACACAAACGGTTTGAACTGCTTCTACAGAACTCTGTTTCCAGGACAACCAGACACAAAAACAGTTTCTCCTCCAGGCCGTCTCTCTTATAGGGGATTATCACGCTTCCGCGTTCCGGTTTCCGGAAGTTGAAACATTTGGCACTTCCTCTTCCGGGCCATGTTAACGACAGCCGTTCCTGCTCTGTTATACTGTTTAAATCGGATAAACTCCAAACATACTTAAGTTTTCATTCTAGACTGAAGTGATACTGGATCAAAAGCTGGATCAAAGCGATCGATTCGCCGCAGTGAAGGACCGAACTTCATAATAAAACACACGTTTGTTTGTCGCCGGTGGGGCACAACACCGGCACTTCACAGCATGCTAGCATTAGCCAGCTAGCGTTTACTGACGTGCTTAACATTGTGCGTCTTAAAACACACAAACATCTGAAAATCGGGTCTGTACCCCTCCGTTTCCAGTGGAACAACTGGGGACTGCCAAGAAAGGAGACGCTTTCAGATGCTTGTGTGTTTTCAGCCGCACAAAGTTAAGCACGTCATCAAGCTGGCTAATGCTAACCTGCTAACAATAGTCCGCCAGCTACTACTCTGTTAAACTTTGTAAATCGGATAAACGCCAATGCCAAGTTTTCATTCCAGACTGAAGTGATACTAAGGAAGAAGTGGATTAAAACGACAGATTCGCCGCGGTGAAGGACCGAACTTTATAATAAAACGACACACGTTTGTTTGTGGCCGGCAGACTGCGCAGTCGTGTTAGCAGGTTAGCATTAGCCAGCTCGATAACGTGCCTAACTTTGTGCGGCTGAAAACACACAATCATCTGAAAGCGTCTCCTTTCTTGGCAGTCCCCAGTTGTTCCACTGGAAACGGGGGGGTACAGACCCGATTTTCAGATGTTTGTGTGTTTTAAGACGCACAATGTTAAGCACGTCAGTAAACGTTAGCTGGCTAACGCTAGCATGCTGTGAAGTGCCGGTGTCGTGCCCCACCGGGGACAAACAAACGTGTGTTTTATTATAAAGTTCGGCCCTTCACCGCGGCAAATCGATCGCTTTGATCCAGTATCACTTCAGTCTAGAATGAAAACTTAAATATGTTTGGAGTTTATACGATTTAAACAGTATAACAGAGCAGGAACGGCTGTCGTTAACATGGCCCGGAAGAGGAAGTGTCAAAAGCCGGCAACTTCCGGTAAGCGTGATAATCCCCTATTGGCATAAATACACCTGTCATTAACGAACATCGCACTGTTTGCACTACATGTACATATACTTATATCCTGTTCCTGTTGTAAATATATTTTTGTTTTTGGTATCTTCTATTCTTGTATTTTTTATCTTGTATTTTTATATTTATATTTTGTATGTACCCCCACGGGAGAGAGAAATATCTGGAGTCAAAAATTCCTTGTATGGTCAAACATACTTGGTGAATAAAGCTGATTTTGATTGTGATTCTGAAAAGTTCCAAATTACAAAAAACCAACAAATTAAACTTTCAGGTGTCACGTGGTTATATTCTGAGACAATGTGATGCACTCACACACACTCCTCACCACTAACTGCTGTCTTCACTTGCAACGAACATAACCTTTCTATCTGTTTTCATATATTTGCACAAACCTGTTTGCTCACATGTGACTGGCAGCATGGCCTCCATCGTGCTTTGAACAAAGTTCATGTTTTTAAGGAGACTAAAAAACTGGGAACCGAGTCTCACTCAATGGAACATGATGCACCACTAGTTCCTTGGTTATTCTTGCAGGAATAACTCATATATGCAAGTAGTTTACTTGAAAATAACCCTTGTAAAATCTACTCAACATCCCTCCATGGAAAAACTTACCCAGGGTTTTCTAAGTAAATACTACTTTTTTCCAGTGTGGTCCATTTACCTCGCTGGGACTGTAATCTACCCTTCATGTCTATGCATTTATGAAATGAAATGAAAAATACTTTATTCATCCCCGAAGGGAAATTCAGTATTGTAAAAGCTCACTTTTTTTTTTTTTTTTTTTTTAAACAAACAAAAAAGTTAGTCTGTCTTGTTCTTCAGGGTGATGCTTCTGGCAGGAGTGAATTTCTGTATCTCTCCGTCCTACAGCGAACTTGACGCAGCCTCCCACTGAACACACTGTTGATTCTTCACCGTGTTGTGGAGAGGATGGGAAGAGTCCTCCATCATCTTCATCAGCTTGTGCAGCATTCTTTTCTGAACGATCATCTCCAGCGGCTCCAGAGTTCTCCAGAGAACCAGCTTTCTTGATCAGCTTGTTTAGTTTCTTCAAGTCTCTGATTCTGATGCTGCTTCCCCAGCAGATGCTGCAAAGCTGATGTCACTTTCCACAACAGACTTGTAGAAGATCTGCAACATCTTGGTGCAGACGTTGAATGATCTCAGCTTCCTTAAGAAGTAGAGTCTGCTCTGACCTTTCTTGTAGATGTAGTCAGTGTTGCATTTCCAATCGAGTCTGTTGTCCAGCTGAACTCCAAGGTATTTGTAGTTCTCTACCACCTCCACCTCCTCTTCCAGGATGTAGACAGGACTATGCTGCTTATTCTTGCTCCTCCTGAAGTCAACAATCATCTCTTTAGTCTTGCTGGTATTTAAGATGAGCTGATTGTTACCATTTCACAAACTGATTGACCAGTTCCCTGTACTCAGCTTCTTGTCCATCACTGATACACCCCACAACTGCAGAGTCATCAGAGTATTTCTGCAGATGACAGGACTCAGAGTTGTACTGGAAGTCTGAGGTGTACAGTGTAAAAAGGAATGGTGAGAGTACAGTCCCTTGTGGTGCTCCAGTGCTGCTGATCACCATCTCTGACACACAACCTTTCAGTCTCACAAACTGTGGTCTGTTTGTTAGGTAGTCGTAAATCCAGGTGGTTGTGGAGGATCCACCTGGAAGTTATGGAGCTTCTCACATAGCAAAGCAGGCTGAATAGTATTAAATGCACTTGAAAAATCAAAAAACATGACCCTCAAAGTGCTGCCTGACTGGTCCAGATGAGAGTGGGCTCTCTGAAGCAGGAAGATGATGGAGTCTTCAACCCCAAGCCCATTACGATATGCGAACTGTAATGGGTCCTGAAAGGTGTTGACTTGCTTGTTGAGGTGAGCCAGTAAGAGTCTCTCCAGGACTTTCATGATGTGAGATGTCAGGGCAACTGGTCTGAAGTCATTTGGTTCAGCTGGTTGTGGTTTTTAGGGACAGGAACAAGACAGGATGTTTTCCACAGCACAGGAACTCTGTTCTGTCTCAGGCTGGTGTTAAAAAGGTGCTGGAGAACCGGACATAGTTGTTCTGAGCAGGTCTTGAGAACTCTGGGACTGACACCATCTGGACCTGCAGCCTTGTTCCGGTTCAGTTTCTCTAGCTGTTTCTTGACATGGTCACAGGAGACAGTCAGGCTGGAGGTGGAGGCAAAAGAGGTTTTAGGATGTCCTGATGTGGGGGGAGATGAGTCTGTATTCAGGTCCATGACTGAGGTGCAGGGTGACAGAGTGGAGGTGGGACAGGAAAGCTGTGGGCTCATGGAGGGTGTGTGGAATGTTGGGTTGTTGGCAGGGGGGGAACTGAACCTATTGAAGAACATGTTCAGTTCGTTAGCTCTGTCCAGACCTCCATCAGTCTGGTCCCCCTTTAACTTGAAGCCAGTGATCTTCTTCATTCCCGACCACACATCCCTCACGTTGTTCTGCTGGAGCTGCTCTCCAACTTCTTCCTGTCGTCCTCCTTCACTTCTTAGTCTGTGTTTTCAGTTGTTTTTGTGTGGTCTTCAGTAACTCCCTGTCTCCATCCCTGAAAGCTTTCTTTTTGATGTTCAGCAGCTTTTTCAGGTCACTGGTGATCCAGGGTTTGTTATTGGGGAAGCACCTCACTGTTCTTGTTGGAACGATGTTGTCCACACAGAAGTTTATGTAATCTGTCACACACTCAGTCATGGTGTTGATGTCATCTCCATGAGGTTCACAGAGGACATTCCAGTCTGTGGCCTCAAAGCACCCTCTCAGAGCATCTTCAGCCTCAGTAGACCAGGTTTTAATCGTCCTCCTAATGACTGGTTGCTGCTGAACGATGGGCTTGTAGGTGGAGGTGAGGAGAACCAGATTATGATCTGATCTTCCTAAAGGAGGCAGGGCAGAGGAGCTGTATGCATTGTTAGTATTTGCATAAAATGAGTCCAACATCTTATTTTCTCTGGTGGAGCAGCTGACAAACTGCTGGAAAGTTGGCAACGTAGCAGAGAGGGAGACGTTGTTGAAGTCTCCAGAGATCGCCATGAATGAGTTTGGATGCTGTGTTTGTAGTTTAGCCATGATGGAGCTGATGACATCACAGGCTGTCTCTGGTGCGGTACCTGGTATTATATAAACCGCTACCAGAATAACACAGGCAAACTCTCTGGGTAAATAATATGGACGGAAACTCACAGCTAACAGTTCAATGTCTCTTGTGCAGATCTTCTCCTTGACAGTGATGTGTCCTGGATGGCACCAGCGCTGACTGACCAGCACTGCAATTCCACCTCCCTTCCGCTTCCCGCTGAGCTGTATATTTCGGTCTGCACGGACCGTCTTGAAGCCGTGTACAGACGCATTACAGTCCGGGATGTGTTCATGCAGCCATGTCTCGGTGAAACACATGATACTGCATTCTCTGCACTCTTTCTGAGACCTTGTTAGCACTTCAAGCTGGAGCATGTTATTCTCCATGTTCTGCAATGCAGGTCTGATAGCGGTTGTTTCCTTTTCCTCTAAGTAAGTGTACTTTTTGTACCCAACGGAAATATATGTTCAGAAAGGGGCAGGTATTACAAGTTTATCTTCTTCCTGCTCCTTTTCATTTGTGTCATAAAATTATATTGTATTAATTTTAATTATGTAAACCAAGAATGAAATAAAAATAAATACAAGCTGCTCGTGGAGCACGTATCCAACGAGCATAAATAACTTTTTCATGTTGAAAATAAGAACAAAAGTTTTTGCTTGGGAGTACGTAGTGGTTCGTACACTGCAAAAACTCAAATCTTACCAAGTATATTTTTCTCATTTCTAGTCAAAATATCTCATCACACTCAAAATAAGACAAAATTACTTAAAGAGAAACATTTCAGTGACATATAAGATCTCGTTTAAAGGCAATGTATCTTATTTCAAGAAATATTATCAAGAAAATTTTGGCCACTCTTAAAATGAGTAAAAAAAAAAAAAAAAAAAAAAGTTTTTTTTACTTGTAATAAGCAAATAAATTCTGCCAATGGAACAAGCAAAGTTTTCTTGATAAGATTTTTTAAAATAAGATGCATTGCCTTAAAACAAGATCTTATATCTCACTGAAATGTTTCTCTTTAAGTAATTTTGTCTTATTTTGAGTGTGAGATATTTTAACCAGAAATTAGAAAAGCATACTTGCTAAGATTTGAGTTTTTGCAGTGTAGTAGTACAGTATACTACAGTAGTCGATAACGAGCCAGTACACCTGACTATGTTTTACTAAACTTATGGCAGATTCTGTCTAGCCTACGATCAGTGCAGGGAAGAGGCGGAGCTCCACATGCACGAACATGCATGTGAGGGCAGACCCCCCGCAGCTGCACCCCAGTCTGCACCCCAGCATACGAGGCTGACTGGTCAGTGGGTGTGAGAGGGGGGTCGGCGGTCACATGGCAGACACGTGTGACGTTGCACATTTTTAATCCTTCATGCTGGAAATGATGAATCTTCACGTATTGTTCCTTTAAGGTCTTTCTGTCTGTAATTCTCTCATTTCCAGCAGTATTGTGGGGGAGAGCCTGGAGTAAAAGTTGAGCCAACTGTAGCCAGACATTAATAATTGAGGAGGGCACGAGGCGATAGAATGGCTCCTGCAATATTCATATTTCATATGGACTTGACTGCCAGCCACTCGCCCAGGCAGATGACTGAAGATGTCTCCTCCCTCTGCATCTCCCCTCCGTCCCTCGTCTTCCACCATCCTCCTCCTTCCCCACGCTCCCTCACTCAGCCACCTCTGTACTTGTTCCCTTCTCCTCCTCCGTCTCCTCCTTTCATCCCCCTCTCATCTGCTGCCATCTCTCTGAAGACCGCGGCGTGCCCATGGGCCAAATTCAATTATAGACCAAATTAAAAAGATGCTTCTCAACTCCCTTGCCAGACAAAAGGAACACAGGCTTGCACCAGATAAACCAGGGCTAGAATCACACGGACAACACACACGGAGAGCCGACCACACACACACCCCCACACACACACCCACATGCACACACACACACACATGCACAGATATTGTTATTCTCCAACATCTGCACTGAAACCACACAAACTCCTGCAAGTAGCAGCAAAAACCTTCATGTAGACTGTCCTCAAGTTCGTCCCCCTGCAAGTATTGCATTGCTGAGCGAGCTTTCCCCCTGCTGCCCCCCCCCATCTGCTTATCCATCTCTCCAGGCCCCACGTGCAGCCATTAATGAGCCAAATGACTGGCTACGTAGCTGTGGACAAGCAGGCAGCCACCGGACCGTTCCCAGCTCAGAAGGGCAGGCGATGAATGAGACAGTAAAGCAAGAGAAGCGTCGGAAGTGCTGCAGCGGCCGTCGGCTGCTCAGCATCGGCCATGAAATATCAAACCCTCAGGAAGAGCTGGGAGGGTCTCCGAGGTCGGCCAATTACGGAGCGCCTGAAGCCAGAATGGCCGCCTTTCAGAGTGATTAGATCAGAGAACAGCGGAGGACATCCGGTCCACTTGTTCTCATACAGAAAGGTGAGATTGATGTCTCACAGAGAAAAAATCTTATTTCTGTATCTGCTGCAAAACTTCTTCATTTCATCAATGCTTTAAAGTGCTGATGACACACTTTTGACATTTTCTCCATGTTTTATAGATCAAAATGTTCTTCATGATGATCTATGTAACAGAGACAAGCGCAGCTGCATAGATGAGTTATTAGAAAACATGGCTGCATTTCAGCATCTGACCAGACGGTGGCGCTGTGAGCTGAAACCAGACGTGACGTCTGCCAGAGAACGTTCTCAGCTCATTTAACATTGAAGTCAACGGCTTCATAGCAGTTTTTAAGTTTCTTTTCCAGTTTTACAGACAAACAGTAACGACTCAGCCTTCTGTTGTTTTACCAGTTAATGTTTAAAAGCTTGTAAGTACAGCATTGGTTTTTTTAAGTTTTCTACAGATATAGAATTTTATTTTGAAGAGAATAAAGCAGGAGGTCTGACTAACGCTGCATATGCAGGGTTACCAGGAAGCAGTAGGAGCCTCTGCACGTCTGTGTGCAGCTTCCTTTTACTGTTTAGACTTCTAACACAATGAAACTGCGATCATGTCCTCTGGAATATTCTTTTTCAACCACTGTGCTTCATCAGATCGGTCATACAGCTGCTGTACGGACAGACAGCTGCTGCTCGGTTATATGAGGACGTCTCCTTCATCACATCGGTCATACAGCTGCTGTACGGACAGACAGCTGCTGCTCGGTTATATGAGGACGTCTCCTTCATCACATCGGTCATACAGCTGCTGTACGGACAGACAGCTGCTGCTCGGTTATATGAGGACGTCTCCTTCATCAGATCTCCTCCAGCTGCTTCCAAATATGCATCCTTCCCTCCATCCTCATCCTTATAAACGGGAACTATTTAAAACTCTTCTAGAACCATGGAAGTTATCTTCTCATTTTTTAAAGGCTAATTATTTACTGCGGCTTGCCGTTAGCCGCGAGCTAACTCATTAGCCGGTTAGCAGCGAGCTAACGCAGGGAACGAGCGCCTCGTCTCTGTCAGCCTGACTCTGTCAAACTGGTGCAGCTCCTTCCAGTTCTGAGTCGCTCGGTGTGTCGGCATCGCAGCTTTTATCTGAACCGAGTGGACTTGAGGCTGGAGACAGACTGTAGGCAGCTGACTACAGTTCTGGTCCGGTTCTAGCTTGTACAATGTGATGTCCCCATCTTCCTCCTCACCATCATCACTCCTCTGAACTGGCTGATGATCCACCACACAAACCAGTTCCAATCCAGCTGTTCTGGAGCATCTTTCATGTTTTCCACGGTTAAGATTATACATGTAAATTAATGAGCGGACCGCAGCTCCTTATCTCACTGACGTTATGTCATGGCGGCTAGGTTCGCTCGTGAAAAGCTATGACCATTTAGCCGAGCCTCCTAAACATTGGATATTTATGTAAATACATGTCAGATTAACTTCTAACTGTACAGAACTACTGATTTTGTCTCGGTTTGTTGCATTGCAAAGTTACTGGAGGGTAAGGTCGTGTCATCTGCACTTTAAAGAGAATGAACGAGTACTATCGTCCTGTAAGTTCAGAGGTTCAAAGTTTTCAGTTTGTTGGTGTCTGGGTAGCGAGCTGCTCTCTCAGCTGTGGAGTGAAGAGAAAACAATAACAGAGAGCTAAATCTGAACTCACAGGACAGTAGTACTCGTTCGTTCATTCACTCTACTTAAAGTATTGGTGAAAAAAGGAGTTTTGCTGCAGATCTTGGCCCTCATTTATCAAACAATCATACGATGAAAATCTGTGCGTACGACCATTTCCACGCGAGACTCGGCATTTATCAATTTGGACGTGAGCATAGGATACGATCAAATCTCACAACAGCTCTGAGTTCGTTTACACAAGTTTGAGTCAGTGAGGGTTTGCAGCACAGCAGAACATGAAAATATTTATGAACCAAACCGCAAACTGTCATTTAAACATAAGTATTCACATATCAGCACTAAGAATGAACCCATTTACAAAGAAAAAGGGAATGTAGAATATATTCCCAAAAATACAAAAATGGCTGTGACGAGTGCTTTTCACTCTTTGTGCATCTCATCACCCCGCTGGTAAAACTGCCACGTATGAGCGGAGGAAGGCAGGCGGGGGCGGCGGTGCCGGTGCAACATCTTTTGGTGGCGAGTTTCATATTTACCACTTTTTCTTGACCCATTGGCAAAAAAATTGACGCTGCTATCTGATGTGGGCTATTATTAAATTTCATAACTAATAAAAAGGATAAACCGTATCAGCCAGGCCTAGATTGATACTTTTATTAATATCTCAGCTGGTCGTTCACACCGGTGAGGCTGACTGGCCTCTTCGGTGCAGCGTTTTTGTGCACGTCGCTGACTCCCGTTTTTAAGCTGCCAAACAGCACCTCTTTAATCTTTCCCACCTCACAAATGAGGAATTCTGTCTTGATCCCCCCAAAAGTTTCTTTTCTGGCAGAATCTCTCCTCTCCATGGTTCAACCTCGCTGGGTGAAGCCTCATCATTATGCATGTTTAAGGGCGTAACTGTGGGCGTGACATTTAAATGACGATGGATTTCAGCTGTGGAATTTATCAAGACTCTTTTGTTCGTACGAAGAGATTGGTCCGATACGAACGTTTTAATAAATCACACGTGGGTCCAATCGTTCGACCATTTTTACGATCAGATTTGCGATCATTTCTACGATCCTTCGATAAATGAGGGCCAGTGTCTCATAGAGAGGCTGCTTCGTCTCTAGCATCAAATAGACACACGCCGAATGGTGACTCAACGTAATATCTTCTGAAGGAGTTAAAGTGATACAGAAATTTTACTGGTGAGTAAAGCATGCATAAACTCCTAGAAATAAGGTCCAGGTTGGAAAAGAAGAAGTTATCCTTTAACTGCACCCCCCCGACTGACGGGCGTCTGATGACGTGCCATGCTGGCCACCTGCTGATCACCTGAAAGCCGCTACTGTTCCACCATTTCTTTCTCTGGTGCTGTTTGTTTGTGGGTGTATGTTGGCGACACACACACACACACACACACACACCCAGTCCTCCGGGGGGATAAAGTAATAATTCCCCGCCAGGCTGAACAGTTCCAGTCTGAAGGCTCAGACAACACAAGGAAACCAGCGTTCATACATTCCAGCCGCCCACACCGTCGTCCTGGACCAGGCGGCAACATTAGTCCGCACCAGCAGCAGTTAATCACACGCACCCAGGATCAATTTGTGGAGCACGAGCGCAGCACAATAATAAATATGTAAATAACCCCACAGTTGTCTGAGTGTTTGCTGCAGGAGACAAACAGCATCCAGGAGGAGAGCAGGTGAACGCTTTTATTATCTGTACGGAGATGCCACACAGCAACACTCAAGTTCAACACACACACACACGAAATGACCTATCCATGACAGCTACTGTGTACAGATGGATCAACAAACACAAATGGATCAATTGGACAGCAGTGACTCCCCCACCCTGAAGCACTAACACACTCTCCATGACTGTGACACTGGGACAGAGGAGGGTGTCTGTCATTGTCCTGTAAGGGGATATCGGAGATGATGTTGGCGACTTATCCACTCTTCATAATCCATTGTGTGTGTGGGTTTTTGTGCACGCTACTGTGTGTGTGTAGCGGACCAGGCCTGGCGTTGTTGATAAGGGCTGAGGGCTTAGTCCTCCGTTGCAGGGACACACTCAGAGCATTAATGAGCCCCCAGCACAGAGGAGAGCCTCTGCCAGAAAGGTCTTTATCAGCCTCCACGAGCCTGCGGGTGCATCTGTGACAGCAGGACAGTCCCTGCGTCTTCATGTTGGGCTTTCCTTTCTTTTCCAAACTCAACTATAGTTTTTGCTAAAAGTATTGATTGTCAAACCCTGTTTCTCCACACACACGCACACACACACACACCTCTTCTTTGTAGTAGATACAGCCTGAAGGTGAGGCTGAGGGTTGAGATGCAACACGCAGCAGCGTGAGAGGACGCATCCATCACACGGACAGCTTCAGCGCCGTGTGTGTATGTGTGCGATATCAGAAGTTAGTTAGTCGGGTAATGGGGTGATTTTGGGAGAGCTAGCGGAGCCGAGGTAGAAGGTGAGTGACTGACAGAGTATTATATTGGTTGTCAACATGAAGCAGCGGCTAAACGTCAGGAAGAAAATGGAGACATGGACAGACTGACAAGACACAGAGGCAGGGTGACGTAAGCTGCCAGCAGGAGACATTTGCACGTCTGTCTGCTGGACGGATGCACACAAAAACAATATTTCCTGTCACTCAGCTCACGCACACACAGTACGGCAACAAGTAACGCGCACTTCAAAGTACACACAAAGCTAGGAGAAAAAAACACTCAAGACTGCTTATCAACCCCAACTTTCTGACGGATGTCTCGTCCTCCACGTTCCCTCCTATACGTCATGTTTCATTAACCAGGAGACTTTTATCTGCAGACGGTAACGAGAAAAAGGAGAGATGGTGATATATAGAGTCTGTTAGGTACCTGCGGATTGTGTCTATGCAAGTCAAAAGTAAATGAGACTCAACAAATCAAGAGGAAAGAAAGAAGAAAGCAGCAGTCAGTCTGTCAGCCGAGGGGGGGGGGGCAGACGAAGAGGAAGCTGGGAGGGATTTTTATGTAGTTCAGGTTGAAGAGTGCATAAAGAATTTATGGGATCTAAGTGATGCTGGTTTGAGATTGCAGCAGGGGAGGGATTGCTGACACCGCCGCTTGGCGAGAGAGGGGGAGCTGCCGAGATGTGTGTACTGCTTAGCAACGGGGGGTGTTTTCAGATGTACACAAACAAGAGGAGAAGCAGGAAGCAAAACTGCAGGGAAAGACAAAAATGCTTATGGAAGAGCTGGACCTGGAAGTAGCAAAGTCACATGGGGGGGGGGGTAAATCCGGCTGCTCTCAGTGAAGCTACTTAAAGCTCAATCTTTTAACCAGACTTAAGTACGTTTGTCAAATGTTGCTGCTGATGATAAATCTTTAAAGGCATAGCCCCCCCCTGGGTAAAACTGAGCCTCCCCCCGCAGTTCCCTGAGTTGGACAAGTGGGCAGAAGCGTTTTCTAGCAGACCCAGTCATTCTCTGAATCTGGCAGCACTGACTTTAGCTTAGCTTAGCATAGTTGCTGTAATCTGGTGGATCCAACTAGCATGACTTGGCAAAAGTGAACGAATTAACTCGATTTTTTCCAATTATGTTTCGTGACCCGCACATTCTAATCGAGTACCAACAAGATGCCGATTTCACATCAAAGGACTGACTAGACCCTTTCCGCTGTGTCGACTAATACCCGGATGTCGGGGCCTGTTCGCCATTTTTTGGGTCCAAACCAAGCTGCAACCTCCGGTAGCCAGTAGTGATGCCACCCGGACATGGACATTTTCTGTAATATTCCCTTCATCCGCTAGGGGCTGGCTCCAAGAGCGAGCAAATCCCCATAGACTCCCATGTTAAAAACGCCAACTTCACAGCAGAAATAAACAGGTTTACAGCCTGGTTCAAAAAATCATTTTAGGTTTATTAGGCCAAGTTTACCTTCATGTCAACTGTGAGGGGGGTGAATTTTTTTATAACTCATTCGTTTAGACGTTATTTATTCTTCAAATTACACATAATTAAGGGCGTGTCCTTATGACAGACCGGAAGCTCCGCCTGCCGACCGGAGGCTCCTAGTTAGCTCCTTCTTTGCTCTTAATAAGGTCTCAGTTTGTTACAGAGTCGCACAACGGCGGTGTTTAGTCAGCGAATTGCAAGTCTAAGCATGTCTTACCTTAACCATGCCGCTTAGGGGGCTTATCTTTGTTAGCTCCTCTTAGTTTCGTGTTAGCTCAGTTAGCGTTTAGCCCACAGTACGTCAGCTGTCAATCATTTGCCCCGCGGCCGCGCTGTGCCCATTTTAGGATTTTCCTGGAGTGACGACGTACGTGACACGACAAGATGGCGACGGTAAGACACGCCCACCTGGCTTCACATTTCTCTATTCAGAAGAGACCGGAAGCTACGTCCAGTAATTATATACAGTCTATGGTCCACACATGTAAAAAACGTAACCTGTAACAATACTGATGTAGAGTTTGCCCACAACACGACTGTCGCTTTCTAAAAAGACAAAAAAAGCACAGGGACAGTTTGGATGCCGCATCTCAGGAAAGGTATGACCAAAAACTTGGACTTTTCGGTGGCAGAGATCCATACGATGACAACTTTGCCTCGAGTGAGTGGTTGAGAGACGGGATTGTTTTCCCCGAAGTTGCCTCTGCGGACGTTTTTAATAGGGGTGTGCCAAAATATCGATACACTGAAATATCGCGATATTTTGTGTTGCGATATCATATCGATATTTTAAAAAGCTGTATCGATATTTTTACGAAATCTCGCGAGATTTTATACGAGACCAGTGAGATCTCGCGAGATTTCGTTGTTCTTTCTGCAGCGGTTCAGCGTGTAGAAAAGTCCCTGCATTGGCACTGATATCTATGTGCAGGCTGCAGGTTCAGGTTAAACTTTAAACATGGTGTGAAGTACAAATTAAAATGTGTGTCCAGGTTGTCATAGACCACCCAGTTGTTTGAGATTATGAAGAAATAATGACTGAAATGTTTATTTTTTATATGCATTCTTAAGAAGAACCACTGTGCACTTTGTTTTACTGTTTTGCTCATTTCAAATGAACTGATGTCACGTATGTGCTACTGATTGATAATATTTTGTAATTCATTTCACATGGATTCACTTTGGTCGATAAATTTGGAATGTCTTCAGGGACAAATACTGTGATCGTGGATAAATTTATTGCAATATATTGATTTTTGCAGAATTACTGTATCGTGATATTATCGTTATCGTAGGCAAAATATCGTGATAGTATCGTATCGCAAGGTACGTAGTGATTCCCAGCCCTAGTTTTTAATTACCTGGTAACATGTAAAAGCTCGTACACGCTGGAGGAGGTGAAGCTTACAAATCCCTCAGAACGTACAGTTGTTCTGTACGTGGTTGGTGATGGATGTTTGTCACGCTATCATCAACGGGAGGACTCTTCTTCTTACAAAGGTTAGTCAGCACGATGCTACTTTGCACAATGCTAACGCGGTCTCCTCAAGCAGACGTGTTGATGAACATAAATTGTTGCACTGCTCCACTGTTTGCCCCGACCATCTCTTATCTTTGTCAGCTAATCAAGGTTTCTCCCCATTCTTAACATGTTCAAAGTTATAGTTGTACATGTACCCAAAAGAAAATGTAATCAACTGTGATGGTGGGACCACATTACACACACACACACACACACACAAACACACACACCCTTGTCATAAAAGCACAAATCCACTTGTAATCAGACCACGAATTGATCTTCGTATCATCGTACCTGCGATGAAGTGATCAGAGCACTCTTTGGAGTGTTTTGAGGGCTGGGAGTTTTGCAGTTAATCCGAGCTAGTCTCCACGTCCGTCTCAAAAGATCTTTCGTCCGCGCGTCTTCGGTCGAACGTATGGCTGGAATAGACAACAACTTTCACTGCACGGGGTCAGTAGAGCAGCTTTTACATCCAACAATGAACCATTAATGTTAATGTTTTACTACTAGGAGCAGGACTGCAGACGGAACACGTCTATCCACAGGTGGTCTGTAGATGTGATCATTTAACCCAAAAAATGGCGACGCGCACGGTGATGACGTCAAGCAGAAAGGATCTACTGGCTGCATTCAGTAGGGGAACTTTATGCCGCGGAAGTACAGGCCAATCACAGGGAAGCACCGTGGATAGTAGCAAAGGCAGCACGCAGCATCCCCCAACTTCCGTAAACAGGGTTGCTACCGGATGCTGCGCATGCGTGCTGCCTTTGCTACACCTGTGATCTGAATCTGCAGGTAATTAGTTCACTGCAATCTATTTGTCTATGTTGTGATAAGTTGACTGGTACTGAAGCAGCTGGAAAAGTCCTGGAAATGTCCTGGAAAATAACTTCAAGAAAAGAGTGGGAACCCTGTTATCTGACTTCCACTCAAATATAGTGTTATGAATGATATGTCGACGATTTATGTTTCCTAAGTTGTTCCTGTTGACTTTTAAAGATTTTTACAGTTTGATATAAACATTCATTATTTATTTCAGCTCAGTTTGGTTTATTTTGAGCATAAACAAACATATTCATAGACATCAAGAAGCTCATAGCTACTCCAAAAGCAGTGGGATGAAGTTTTAAACGTATTAATTCATGCTTCCTCTCTAAAAGTATTTCTGTTTTTGAAACATTTTGTGATTCCAACTTCATATTAGACAGAAAAAACTCCTAAAAAGACATTTGAACAGTAAACGGAGATTCTCTCCACAATAATGATGTTCTATGCATGTCCTTGTTGTCCATGGACCTCTGAGGATGTATTTCATGTCAGAAATCCTGTCTTACAGCTGAGGTAATCGTTGCAGAAGTGTCATATTTCGATCCTCCCCTGAATGTTTTGCCCCTTATTTGACAGATTACAGCATACTAACAATGATCCCATGCACACACATGCTACTGATCAAGTTCAGCTTCAAAAGCATTTCTTAAAGGTAGAGTCCAAAGTCGCTCTGGCGTTTCTGGCCGCCTTGTTCTAGCTAGATTCAACTTCAAGCTTCTCCTTCAGAGCTCAGAAGCAGCTACAAGCCAAACTATGATTAACCTGGTTTTCCAAACTGCATTATCTGAAGCTCTTACCTTTTCTTCGGTGCATCCACAGTGTTTTCTTTCTTTCTTTCTTTTTTTTACTTCGAGAGTTCGAGTGACTGGCGTCTGCTCCAATCATGAGCTTATTCCCACACAGCGTCATGCTCTTAGCTCTGTCATTGGCTGCTGATATACACAGAAATCTCCACCCAGAAACGTCCCGACCAGACCAGGGGCCTGTACGACGAAGCTGGATGAATTTCTCTCAGTTACCTGGGTTGACTTAACCAGACATCCGCGGTCCTTATAAACGGTACTACGAAGCTGGTTATCAACTCTGTAACTCAACCCAGGGTTTTCCAATCTTAATCAGTGCGCGCTCAGATAAAAGGGGCGGCGTTTGAAGCGTCTGACCAATCGCAGACACGGACAAACAGAGAGCGACATATTTCACCATGGAGGAGCAGACGATCATATTTCAGAAGTATGAGGAATTCAGGAACATCATCCAGGCCAGAAGCAACACAGTAGGGGATTATCACGCTTCCGTGTTCCGAACTTCCGGTTTGAAACAGTTAGAGGGCCCACTTCCGGCCCAGTTCAATATCCCTGCTTTACTTCGTAGATAACGTGAATAAACGCCAACCCTACTGAAATTTTCACGGATTCCATTCGTGGATTTCCCCTGTGCTTGTCCTGCGTGTGGGGCTCTGGGGGTCGCGGACGGAGCTGCGCTTTCCGCCGAGGTGCTTGGTTTTCGGCGGACCCGTAGTCGTGTCGTATCGTATCGATGTTGGGGTGTCTGGCGTGGATGTCGGGGTGTGGGGTTTTGTCCATATCGTTCAGCTCTAGTGTGTGGAGGTGGGGGGTTGCGGGGTGGCCGGGTCTTTTCCACGCCGGGTGCCTGTCCCGCCCGGCCGCTGTGTCGGTTGGGGCTGGCCTGCGCGGGTGGTCTCGTGCGGGTTGGTCTCGCGTGGTCCGGGGGCGGTGGACTTGTGGCGTGGGGGGGGGGCTGGTGGCCCCGTGGTCCCCGTCCTTGGTGAGTGTGGGTGGGTGTGTGACTGGAGGGGGGGCGTGAATGCGGTTGTGTGTGTGTGTGGTTGCCTGTGGGGGGGTGTGTGGAGATGGGTGGGTGGGGTGGGGGTGCATGGGGGATGGGTGTTTGGGTGTGGGGGTGGTGGTGCATTGGTGGGGTTTGTGTGTGTCGGGTTGGGGAGGTTTGGGTGGGGAGCAGGGGTGGATCTGTGGGGGGGATCGGATGCGGGGCGGCTGGGTGGGTGGGTGGTGGCTCTAGCGGGGGTTGGGGGATTGTGCGTGTCGCGGCCTGGGTGGGGGTGCAGGCTTGGGTTTGGAGGGGGGGCATGGACACTGGGGGGGCGGATGTGCGGGGACAAACTGGCTATACAGGAGGGGCGGGAGGAGGATGGGATGGGGGAGTGTTGACGGGGGTAAAGTTGTGGGTTGTTTGAAGTAGGGTTTAGGGGTGATACAATAGAGTGGGGGAGGAAAGGGGAGGGGGGAAAAAAAAAATTTCACGGATTCCAGACTGAAGTGATACTAAGGAAGAAGTGGATCAAAGCGATTCTCCAGAGTGAAGGGCCGAACTTTATAATAAAACAACGTAGCGTGTTTGTTTGTAGCCGGTGGGGCACAACACCGGCATGCTAGCATTAGCCAGCTAGCGTTTACCGACGTGCTTAACTTTTTGCGTCTTAAAACACACAAACATCTGAAAATCGGGTCTGTACCCCCCCGTTTCCAGTGGAACAACTGGGGACTGCCAAGAAAGGAGACGCTTTCAGATGCTTGTGTGTTTTCAGCCGCACAAAGTTAGGCACGTCATCAAGCTGGCTAATGCTAACCTGCTAACAGTAGTCCGCCAGCTACTACTCTGTTAAACTTTGTAAATCGGATAAACGCCAATGCCAAGTTTTCATTCCAGACTGAGTGATGCTAAGGAAGAAGTGGATCAAAACGACCGTTTCGCCGCGGTGAAGGACCGAACTTTATAATAAAACGACACACGTTTGTTTGTAGCCGGCAGACTGCACAGTCGTGTTAGCAGGTTGCCGGCGACAAACAAACGTGTGTTTTATTATAAAGTTCGGCCCTTCACCGCGGTGAATCGATCGCTTTGATCCACTTCTGCCTTAGTATCACTTCAGTCTAGAATGAAAACTGGAGTATGTTTGGAGTTTATCCGATTTAAACAGTATAACAGAGCAGGAACGGCTGTTGTTAACATGGCCCGGAAGAGGAAGTGTCCAAAATCCGGGAACTTCCGGTAAGCGTGATAATCCCCTGTCGCCGCAGAAACAGCAGGAAGGAATGCTGGCAGATAATTGCTGACTGTGTAAATGCAGAAGTCCGTGTGATTGTACGATCATGAAACAATATCAGACTCTGATCATTTAGTGTTACTCCATCACACTACAGCGCTTCCTCTGCGTATTTCCTTCCCATACTGTCCATATACAGTAGATATTTTCAGGCTCATGCCGTGCACGTGTTATAACTTTTCACCGTGACGCATGGGTGGGTGTGCGCTCCATAAATTCATGTTTTCTGCATGTGTGACCTCTTAACCACATTATTTCAGATGCAACTCCAGCGGTGCAAAATGATAATGAGAACATAGAGAACAAATCTCTTACCCAGAACTGAACCTGGTCCGGACCAGGTTAGGCGTTCAGCATAAGTTACCGGGGAGACAGAACCCGATCAGAAGTGAACCAGCGTCATAGGACGAAAAACCCAGGGTTAACCCTGAAATTACCTCGATAAGAGAAAATCCGGCTTCGTCGTACAGGCCGCTGAACAATACAAAGAGCGAATTACAGGCATGGGGAGAGAGAGTTGCGTTCAACCGCACCACAGCACGGGAGAAGAGGCCCAAAGGCGCCGTTTGAGATGGATTTCACTTGCTCAAGTCTAACGTTTATTTTTTACGGGGGGAACTCCGGACTATACCTTTAACATTAACACCTATACTAAAATTCACTTGCGTAGTTTTTAAGATGATAAGCTTTGAGCAACAGTTGGAAAAATAAACACAATTGTGCTGTTTTTTTTATCATCATCCTTATTGTCATTATTTTGGGTAAATGTCTCATTTTTCAGCCCTTATTAGGGTTGATCCAGCTGAAAGGGTTAACATGTGGATGTAAGATTCACTCATTAAAACCACTGAGCCAGAACAGATCTCCATGTTCTCGTGGTTTATGAGCTTATAATGTAACAAACCGGCAATATTGCTGGAAATAATGTCTGTACCCAAATCGTTCTTATAACAACCAGTCCTTCCAGGAAGTTGCAATTATCAGAAATTCAACCAAAGACAAATTATTTCAGCAAAAAATCATGTTTTCCTGGTAATATGAGAAATGTGGGATCACTACATTTCCACCCCTTTGTGTTTGTTTTGACAGTTAAAGTTGCAGCATCACCCACCCCCCTTTTTGGTGCTGAAATCATTTGAATATTCTTTTATATTTGTTTTGTTAATCGGTGCATTTAAAGCAGTAGTTCAGGGTTTCCCAATCCTGGTCCTCAGGGACCCCCGCCCTGCTGGTTTTCCAGATATTCCCACTTCCACACACCTGACTCAGATGAAAGGCTCATTAGCAGCTTGCAAAGAAGTTGATGAGCAGTTGAGTTGATCTGAATCAGGTGGTGGAAACCTGGAATACGTGCAGGGCGGGGGTCCCTGAGGACCATGACTGAGAAACCCTGCAGTTGTTGTTACACCTGACAGGTTTGGACATAATACAAGTATGACACATTCATTTTAAAAAAAATGCAATGAGACATGCCATTGGAGCTTATTTTACTTTACCTAAAATTAGTGCAGCTGCTCAATATGAAGGAGTTCACTTCCCAATTATTTAATTATCAAAGACTGTAAAAAAAACTGGACGTAGTATCCGGTCACGTCTGACGAGGGGAAAGTGAAGCCAGGTGGGCCTTCGCCATCTTGCCGTGTCACGTGACACCCAATCAAAAGGACATGTCCCTAATTATGCGTAATTATGAAATTAAATAACATTTAAACAGATGAGTTATAAAAAAAATCACCCCCCTCACAGCTGACATGAAGGAAAACTTGACCTGTTAAACCTAAAATGATGTTTGAACCAGGACATCCCCAGGATGTCCCCACATCGGGACATCCTGAGACCTCCTCTGTCTCCACATCGGGACATCCTGAGACCTCATCTGTCTCCACATCGGGACATCCTGAGACCTCCTCTGTCTCCTCCTCTGTCTCCACATCGGGACATCCTCAGACCTCCTCTGTCTCCACATCAGGACATCCTGAGACCTCCTCTGTCTCCACATCGGGACATCCTGAGACCTCCTCTGTCTCCACATCGGGACATCCTGAGACCTCCTCTGTCTCCACATCAGGACATCCTGAGACCTCCTCTGTCTCCACATCGGGACATTCTGAGACCTCCTCTGTCTCCACATCGGGACATCCTGAGACCTCCTCTGTCTCCACATCGGGACATTCTGAGACCTCCTCTGTCTCCACATCGGGACATCCTGAGACCTCCTCTGTCTCCACCTCCAGCATGACTGTCTCTTGTGACCAGATCAAGAAACAACTGGAGAAACTGAACTGGAACAAGGCTGCAGGTCCAGATGGTGTCAGTCCCAGAGTTCTCCAGACCTGCTCAGCTGTGGGGTGTATCAGTGATGGACAAGAAGCCGAGTACAGGGAACTGGTCAGTCAGTTTGTGAAAACGTGTTTATTACAGGTGTAAACATGTTTATTTCTGCTGTAAACATGTTTATTTCTGCTGTAAACATGTTGATTCCTGCTGTAAACATGTTTATTTCTGCTGTAAACATGTTGATTACTGCTGTAAACATGTTTATTTCTGCTGTAAACATGTTGATTCCTGCTGTAAACATGTTTATTTCTGCTGTAAACGTTGATTCCTGGTGTAAACATGTTGATTCCTGCTGTAAACATGTTTATTTCTGCTGTAAACATGTTGATTCCTGCTGTAAACATGTTTATTTCTGCTGTAAACATGTTGATTCATGCTGTAAACGTTGAATCCTGGTGTAAACATGTTGATTCCTGGTGTAAACATGTTTATTTTTGCTGTAAACATGTTTATTTCTGCTGTAAACATGTTTATTTCTGCTGAACTGTGAAGTATGTACACATCTAGGCTCATTGTTGGGTCATGGCATCTTTGAGGATGACATTTATTCATTGGTATAATTATTTATTTCCTCTTTCAAAGATGATTCACTGTAGGAACTTGTTCTGTTTTGTGGTTCCAGTATGTACGTGTTAGGATCATATTTGTATTTTTTCTGCGCCGTATTGTCTGTAAGAGTTTGTGTTCATGTATTGTGTTGTATTATGAGTATATTTTATGTTTTGTCACTCATGATCATTTGAAGACCCCAGGAAGAATAGCTGCTGCTTTTAAAATGAACTAAACATCAGCAAATCTGCAACAGACTCACTGAAAATCCAGAAGAAAACATCTATAACAGCATGAGAAACTCAGCTGAAACAAATGAGACAGAAACTGCAGAACAGATCGTGTTTCTGCTCACAGACAATGCAAACGCACTCGTACAACCCAGCGGGGTCTTTAACCCGTGTGTCTGCCCAGCCCCCCGAGCTACGCAAGCAACAGCCACATGCATACGTCGTCCAGCAGGTTATTACTCTGGTAGTGTAGCTTATTACCCCGCCTCAGCACCGCTCAATTATTCTGCCGGGTCCACGGGGACAGAGAAGCAGCTCAGTGTGCTACTTACAATAAGCCGAAGTAGGCCACAGAGACGCCTAAAGTATGACATACAGACACACCAGAGCACCACCGTGCACACTGCAGAACGTCCAACCACAGGTTACGCGTTTTCAGCTACAGCATTGCCAATTTCTCATGCATGCACATGCATGTGTTTCAGGATTTTACTGTGAATCCACCTACACGCTCCCGTCATGGAGACAGGTCAAATACTAAAACCAAAAACATAGAATTCCAGTTTTACTGATCATCAGCTCTGCTGCGTCCCGAATCGTAGAACATGCGCTTTCCTGACATCCAGGCAAACCACAGAGGTCATCACAACCTTGTATTATCCCTCCTCCACTACTTTATTAAATACTCTTACAGTGTGGTGGAGAAATGCAGAGGCGGGGGGGCAGATCTATTTCAGAGTGAGATTAAGCAGAGCTGTGTTGAAATAGAAGCCTTGACCAACCAGGCCATGATCTGGGGTCTTATTAGAGGCTTCTATTAAAAGCTGAGGAAGACCTTAAGAACCTTAAATAAAGCAGCGGGGGAGAGAATCATCTGAAGCGTGCAGAGGATCCGGTTAAAGCTGCGTTTCCTCTCTCTTTATTCTCTTTTCCTGTTTTCACACACATGCTGCCGCCCATCTCGCTCCCCGCTCATCTGCAGCGACTCCAACCAGGTCAGCTAAATAAAGTTCATGGTTTTAGCCTAATTTAGTCTGCAGACTTCACACGAGCAGCAGCGAGCTGACGGGGGCCGTCATGGCGGTCACAGTCACCAATCAGGCCGAGGCAGGAGGACCGGCTGCAGTCCTGTACCTGCAGACCATGGAGAGCAGGGGGGGGGGGGCTGTACCACCTGCTTATTGATCAGTTAAAAGATAAGAGCTGCTAGAGCTTAACAACAGACCCCAAGGGAGGTGTCGGTGTAGCGCTGTCTTTCTATCTCCCCTAGAAGCCTGGGATGCAGATCGAAGACCATGATGTGTGTGTGTGTGTGCGTGTGTGTGTGTGTGTGTGTGTGTGTGTGTGTGTGTGTGTGTGTGTGTGTGTGTGTGTGTGTGTGTGTGAGAGGAGATGGCCTCAAACAGCCGGTGGCCAAAAGTAAAAGTAAACATACGTACAGTTTCCAACAATTTATAGTCATTCCCTCCCCCGTCCTCTCTAAATAAAACCCATCAGCAGAGCTTTGTCCTTCAAACCAGAGCAGGCAGGAGGTATAATGGAAACCATGGCAACGAGACAGCAAATAGACAGCGGTGCTTAGGGTGAGTGAGGATGGATGGGGTTTTCTGAGAGGACGGCTGAAGGGGAAGAGAACTGAGAATATATGTGGTAGAAAAGAATATGATTTTAACCCCCCCCCCCCCACACACACACACACACACACACACACACACACACACACACTGTATGAATGTCTGAACAGCACACACACTCGGTGACACAGGGTGGAGCTTCATTTTCCTGGCAGAGCTGCAGGACTTGGAGGTGTAATATGAGCCGACGCTGGGCTTTAATAAGAGCTCTGCGGGGCTTCCTTCACAATTTCTGACACTCGGCAATCAAAGTTACTCATTACACATCCCAGAGACCAGAACTGGACTCATACCAACAGAAACCAGTCACTCCCAGCCACTAGAATCTGCTGCAGTCTGTTTTATTACCGTTAGCTAGCAGCGTGTGGCTTCAGGCTGCCGCAGATGTTGTGCTGCTTCCCTCCTGCAGTAAGATGGAATTATAATGTCACATTTAAAACAAACGTCACAGGAATAAACGTACAAGGATTAATGTGAATTTATTCTAATTTATTCCATTCCTAATCCCTAATTATATCCCTCATAAGTAGCTGTAAGCAGGCAGATGCACATACACTCAGCCAGCCAGTAAAGCGCCGGTTAGTTCACTGTCCTGGACAAACCACCGCTCGGTCAGCTCAGACTACACTGTTCTCTTGCTCAGACTTACTAAAAATGTTTATTAATTTCTCAGTGTCTAAGTTTTCTCAACTATAACTTGTAGCCAGATTAAGCCTAACTATGACAGTTTAACTTGTTAAAATTTAGAGCAGGTTTTAGCTGATGCAAATTTAACATAACTGTTCTAACACTTGCTGCAGGTTTGAGCCTCATGCCGATATTTGTACCCCCTGTTTAGCCTAAAACCTATAACCAGTTTCCAGCCAAATAAAGACAGCTTGTACCCAGCCCTGCATGCTTTCAGCTCGTCAGGAGAGCAAAGCTCGGTCGTTTTATAATCTACTTACACGTCCTGCTGCAACTGTCCACTTGTCTGCAACAGTCGCCGTCTTTATTCAGTTTTTATTAGACTTTAAAGTCCTGCTGCTGGTCTATGAAGCTCTGAATGGTTCAGAATCTCTTGACCCAGTATGAACCCCCCAGACCCGTCAGGTCATCTGGATCCGGTCTTTTATCAGTTCCAGAGTCAGAACCAGACCTGGATCAGCTGCGTTCAGCTTCTATGCTCCACATGTCTGGAACAAACTCCCAGAACGTCTCAGATCAGCTGGAACAGTTTATTCACATCCAGGCTGAAGACCCACCTGTTCTCAGCTGCTCTAAATTAAGTTTTAAGGTGGATTTATAGTCGCGCGGTCTTTGCGTAACCGCCGTAGCCTCCACATCAGGTCTGCAGAGGCCTGACGCGCACCGCTCTGGACCCGACATTTGTTTGTTTGTTTGTTTTTTTTTATTTATGTTATGGAACAGCAGCCATCAGTGTAAATTAGTCCACCATACGATTGTAGATGGCAGAACAGAGAATGTAAAAGAGCAATATGAAAGACAACTTGATGCAACTTAAAAGCACGCATAAGAGCATAAGAGCAAGGCATGACCATTTAAAAGAGCAGCACATTACGTGGACAAGAAAAAAATCTTGTATGGTCTCTGTGAGACATCATTTTGAGTGATTTAAAGTAGCAAATAAAGTTATTCATGAAACGGTTGAAAGAAGGTCTTTTATTTTTCCATTTAGAAGTATAAATATGGTATTTATCAAGAACAACAATGAGGCTAACTAAGTCCGAAATATTACTGTCCAGTCCATCTTTAAAAATAATTATGTCAAACAAAGAAAATGGAGAAAAGGTCATTTGAAAGCTAACTATGTATGGTTGACCAAAGCGCACTGACAGGGGGACAGATGAAAAAGAAGTGATCAATGGATTCACACTGAAGAACAAAAAGTGCAGGGTTCATCCTCAAAGTTGAATCTCTTTATTAGAAAGGAATTAACCGGGTAAATTCCAGAAATCATTTTATGGTGGGTCTCTTTAGCCTTAGGAGGAATGTGGTAGGCAAAAATAAAAGAAAGATTTTTTCATTAGAGAGGAGCTTATCTCATCCCTCACAACATGTGCAGTAAAGCGACTAGAGGCAAGATTAAGAAACGAAACTCACGACTGCCACGCCTACCTGATACTTCAGGTACCTGCAGCCACGAGCCAAGCCGTCACGGGAGCACAAACTGAAGCTAGAATGTTGTTTATACGCTTTTTCTTCGTAGTTCCACGTTTTAGTGCCTTTCAGTTGATCTGGATCGTTTTCTGACAGCAGAAGAATCCATAACTATCGCTTACAGTGTTTGAATTTACCGCGACGTCTTCTTCCTGGATCAGAGCTGCGGATGTAGCATCATGTGACGTCACATCCGCAGGGCAGCGCGGGAAATTCAGACACCGAATTGCAGCTTTATGCAGCACACAGCCTGTTCAAGGCAACGGAGAGAAACGTGGGTGGAAACGTTATTTTTGGTATTTAGCGCTTCATCACCCATTAGTATGAAAAACATGAACATGAATGTTTGGGTTTTTTTAAAATTCCTGCCTCTGGTCACTTTAAAATCTCCAAAAGTCCTCTGTTTGAAAGCAAGACTTACAAGCTTGCTCGAACATTTCTTATCCATCAGATGAATGTCGCAAACCTTGAGGGGAGACAAAGTGGGGGTAACTTGATAGAAAAGTAGACCATTCTTAATCATGGCGAGCCAGGGAACAGGAATTGCTTTGCATATTTTGTCCAACTCTTTCCTTGACGTAGAAGAATTAAACTTAACAAGAAAGTCATCTCTGGACCCGACATGCATCCTGGCTACGCCAACGCAGAGATGCGGAAATACTCTCCTGTGATTGGCCAGAGTGCGATTACGTGTGCAGAGGTTCTCGCTGAATTTGCGCCGTTCCGCCATTTTTAAAATCCACAAACAATGGATCATAGACGAGAGACTGATCAAGGAGATTAGAAAATATGAACTTCTTTATGATGCCTCATCCAGGCACTATTGTTGTTGTTCTCCAAGAGGTAATGCCCCTGGAAGTTAAGTAAACCATCGAAGAAGACTGCCTTGTGGAGTTTACAAGACGATACCAACGTGTTTTACCCGGTGAATTTTCAACCAATGTCCAGATAAATGGGCTGACTGAAAATGCCACCCTTTTAGGGGCTGCACGGGACTATTTGATCAAATTAAATGATTGTATAGCTTTAAGTATTGCATGCATGTGATGTATCCTTCGTGGCCTCTCCTATCCCAGAATTCATTGCACACAAGATGGGAGGGAATAGGGAGCAGAAGTCACGCCCCTCTACTTCCGCACCATGGGACCTAAGAGATGAAAAAATATGAATGGAAGTCAATGAGGAGAAAATAATTATCTTCTGGTTCCAGTCGTTCTCTGTCCTGGATTACAGATACTGTATGTTGGTGATGGATTTAAATGAAAATTTTTCAGTCATCAGTCGGTTATTTTCTGTACCGCTTATCCAATTCAGGGTCGCGGGGGTTGCTGGAGTCTATCCAAGCTATTATCAGGCGAGTGGCGGGGTACACCCTGGACAGGTCGCCAGTCTGTCACAGGGCCAACACAGAGAGACAGACAACCATTCACACTTACATTCATTCCTAGGGGCAATTTAGAGTGATCATTAACCTAACATCATGTCTTTGGATGGTGGGAGGAAGCCGGAGAACCCGGAGAGAACCCACACATACACGGGGGAACATGCAAACTCCACACAGGATGGAACTGTTCATACCCCCTCCCCAGCTGGGAATCGAACTAGCGACCTTCTTTCTGTGAGGCTGCGGTGCTAACTACCACACCACCGTGCAAATTGAAAATTTTTTCGTGCAAAGAAAAAATGAAATATCGCAAAGATTTTCGATAATTTCAGGATTTCCTTGAAGCCGCTTTGTTGACTACAGCTGTCGCCGCAGGTGATGGCGTCGCTCCCTGCAACGGGCGTGAACGAGACCGGACATCGTTCCATAGGCGTGATGGGAAGACTCAACATTTCCTGACTTAAAACGGTTTTCACTTCTGTTCATGCTCTTTTTCCTGTTCTTGAAAAAAAAAAGTAAAAAGCGGTGACGTGTCGGAGTAAAATCACAACGGTAGCGTACTCAGGCAGCTGGTGCAAAGAGAGCGACAGCTGTAGTCCACACAGACGCTTCAAGTAAATCCTGAAATAATCTAACTGTGCGTTCAGACCAAGAGCGACTAAAGCTGTAAAATAGCTTTTGTTGCTCATAAAAATAGCTGCTACAAAAAATCTGTTCGCTTTTGTCGCTCAAGTCACGTTCAATTTTGCATATCCTTTTAAAAGGACTGTATGCTTTTTACCATTAGCAGAGCTTTTGCAGTGATGCTTTTCGTGATTGCTGCCTTGTGCTTTGACAAGTTGTAGCCTGTGATTAACCAGAAATCCGTCTCCTACTGAAAAACAACGGTCTGGACATAACTGATTAAATTACACCCCAAAACAAAATAATGTTGTAGCTTAGTTTAGTACATCATCTTCACTGATCTGCATCTGCAGATCTTCACTCATTCATCTCTCACTCTCAGACTAAATGTCAAGACGAGGGACAAAAGGGAAATACGTATTTTTATCCCTGTCAATTATTATTATTATAACATAGAACTTTTGATATTTATAAATGATATTGTCCCATTCACATAGCATGCTAGGCGCTCGATTAGCAGACAAGTTTCGCGTTTGGGGCTCAGACACTAAGAAACCTGCAAAAAGTTGGGCCTCTGTTGCTTTTGCAGCACTAGGAGACGCGGTGTGACTTGCAACACTCAGGCCAAACATTCCAATTGGTTGTCGGGGTTTTACAGCCGCAACGTGTCATAGCCAATTTGCATAAAGTTAAACTATTTTTAACTTTGTTTAGTCGCTCTAATCGCTCAACTTTTGTAGCTCGTCGCTTCTGTCGCTTTATTCGCTCTTGTCGCTCCTGTCCATTGAAAGTGAATGACTTCCGGCGATTTTACAGCTTTAGTCGCTCTTGGTCTGAACGCACAGTAAGATCTTCGCGGTATTTCATTTTTTTCTTTGCACGAAAAATTTTCATCTAAATCCATAACCAACATATCTGTAATCCAGGACAGAGAAGGACTGGGACCAGAAGATAATTATTTTCTACTCATTGACTTCCAGTCATATTTTTTTTGTCTCTTACAGATCTGGGCATGAAAAAGTTCCCCTTTCTGCCGACTGCCAGCCACTTACCAGCCACTTACCAGCCACTTACCAGCGACTTGTCTGCTAATTCAATCGCACAGAGAAACACCTGTGTGTCCAGGGGAAATGATTTCAGAGCATAAATGAACGCCCGGAACAAGGACGTTTCCACACGCCAAGTTTGGACACCGTGCGTGATGACGTATTCACGGGACAAATCGTTCAGCCAGTGATAGTGCAGTAATAGTGCACTATCACTGCACCACTTCTGGCAGAAAAAGGAGGAACTTTTTCATGCCCACATCTGTGCGGAAGTAGAGGGGCGTGACTTCGGCTCCCTATAAGCAGCAGAGCTACAAGTGTAATATCTGTGTATATTCGAGGGTTTTTAAGCGTTAAATGAAGTGTTTACCCACTAGAAACAACAGAGTCTCTGCAGAAAATTTTTAAAAATGCTGACAAGCTTAAAAAGAGTTTTTACCTCAGAAAATGCATTTGTTTGACATTATTTGGGTGTTATCGAGCAGTTAATGTGGTGTTCACATTCAAGTAACGACAGATAAATGAAAAGGAAAAAAATGTCCGGTTCCAGTTTAGTTTGCACAGCATATATCTGAAGGAATAGGTGGGAAAAAAGCCGTCACTAGACAGCTGTGGAGTGTGCAGTTGCTAGGCAACAGGACTGGAGCACTATGGGAAATTCTCATTGGAGGATGTCCGATTTCAGCAGCTACCGTTTCAGGAGGCTGCTGTGGAGTGCGTGGATTCTGTAGCCTCCGTAGTCTGCAGCCTGCAACATGAGACCCAGCTGTATGGCGTTATCCTTGTGCCTGATTGTTGAGCAAACAAAGCTGTATTCTGAGCGCAGAAAGATGGTTTTTGCACGCACACGAGTTAAACTTTGAGCAGAAAATATTTTCACGCAAAGGATAATTTAAACTGACCAAACAAAAATAAATTCCGTGCACACAAAATTGATTTCTGTGTTTGCTCGTGTGCAGACCCACAATGATTTAAAAAACTCATTTCCAGTAAATTCTGGACGCTACCCACTCAGGACGCTTGTATTACATTGGACGAGCAGTATGGAGGAATATTGACACGTTTATGTGGACTTTTATGGACCTTTTTGGCTCGGACCCCAGCGAACTCCATTATATGAAAGTTGGGGGGAAACGAGAAGCAAGAAACCAAGTGAAGCAGCCATTTTGCGCCTACAGCCCCTCCGACCAACACTGAAATATTCACACATTCATACACCAGTCATTCTTACACCAGTGGTACCCCCACTTGAGGCAAGGAGGGTTAAGTGTCTTGCCCAAGGACACAACGACATACAGCTGGGAGATCAGGATTCGAACCACCGATCCTTCGATCACCTGAGCCACAGCCGCCCTCATAAAGATAATAATGCATTAAAGGTTGAATATGGAACACGGACAGAACAGCGACATCACGTGTGTCTACGTCGTAGTTGCAACGGCAGAAAAACAACTCAGCCGCTTGGATGCCAGAATCTGCTGATACGACAGTGTCCATCAGTCTGCAGCATGTCCAACAGTCTGCAGCATGTCCCACAGTCTGCAGCATGTCCATCAGTCTGCAGCATGTCCATCAGTCTGCAGCATGTCCAACAGTCTGCAGCATGTCCAACAGTCTGCAGCATGTCCATCAGTCTGCAGCATGTCCATCAGTCTGCAGCATGTCCAACAGTCTGCAGCATGTCCTACAGTCTGCAGCATGTCCAACAGTCTGCAGCATGTCCAACAGTCTGCAGCATGTCCAACAGTCTGCAGCATGTCCATCAGTCTGCAGCATGTCCAACAGTCTGCAGCATGTCCAACAGTCTGCAGCATGTCTAACAGTCTGCAGCATGTCCATCAGTCTGCAGCATGTCCAACAGTCTGCAGCATGTCCAACAGTCTGCAGCATGTTCAACAGTCTGCAGCATGTCCCACAGTCTGCAGCATGTCCATCAGTCTGCAGCATGTCCAACAGTCTGCAGCATGTCCAACAGTCTGCAGCATGTCCAACAGTCTGCAGCATGTCCATCAGTCTGCAGCATGTCCAACAAGTAACACAGAGGAGTTTATAACTGACAGCTAACGTTAGCCATGTTAGCAAACAAGCTAGCTAACCGATCCGGGAGGAAAGTCGCCATTTCTGTGTTTTACTCCGTGGAAAACGTTTATGTGTGTCCATTTAGTGAAGTCTTCACCTAAATTTACTCCAAGTTTTGCTCTTCTCAGGTCACTCCTTCTCAGAAACAGAAAACATCATCTGCAGGTTATGAAGCAGCAGCTTCACCGTTTCCTCCTGTAGCAGCCTGACTATGACCAAAATATTGTTCCCACACAGAGATCGTATTTGGCAACCTGCAATGGCGGCGTGTATCGGCTTATAGACGTAAATAAAATGCCATTATTGAACCCGCTAACATTTATTTTATAATTATTTTTAGGCTAAATAGAATTTTTCTAGGAAATGTTGTATTTTCATTCTGTACCCCCCCCCCCCCCCCCCATGACCTGTGGAGGTTTTTTTTTTTTTTTTTTAAATATAGCTTTTAATAAAAAAAAATATTACATATTCAACCTTTAATAATCCAGCTGGATGTAAAAGTTTGTGTCATATAAATGAATAAAACAAAATGAAATGAATAATGAATAACTATGTTGATCAACTACTGACCTAATAATGCTAATAAGAATAATTATTATGATAATAAGACTAATAATAATAGTAATCCAGCTGGATGCAAAAACTGTAACATATGAATAAAAAAATTAACTTAAATTAAATGAATAATGAACTACGGTAACTAAGTAAATTACTAACTACCTAAAACTAAATTAATCAATCTCGCTTCTTTTTTTCTTTTTTTATGCAGAGAAATTAGCAGTAAATGAGTCAGCATCAAGGGAAATCTTTCTCTCTGTCTGTTTTTGTGCAGTAAAAGAGATATTTTGTAAAATCGCCTGATGTCAAACTATATTTTAAAAAAATGATAGGCCTAAAAGAAAGAAGAAAAAAAAGCGAGGAGAGATCGGGAACTTCGAGCTTCAGATTTATTTATTGTTCAGAGAAGCACTTCGCATCACCAGCTTGGTTCTTAAATGTTTTTTAGAGACGACGGAGACTTATTTACTTGCACACACATTCCCAGCATCATTATAGCACTTCATTTAATCTGATTATTGATTGTTGAGCAGGAATAATGGAATAACAGACGCATGGAGGACAGAAGTCGTAATGCAGACGATCAGGGAATGTCCCACATGTCTCCGTCACGTCTCAGTGACGACACCACCTGATTTAATCGGGATAGGGGACAACTTTGCAGCACAAATCTGGGATGGCGGCAGAAACAGGGTCAGATTTTATCGATCAGATCAGCTGATCGTCTGATGACGCTCACAGGGGAGCGCGAGTTTGAAACAACCTTTTATTTGACAGCGTCAGATTCATGATTCGTTCTCACCTGTCTACAGGTGTTAGTGTAACATTCCTTCAGTCCAGCCACTTTTCAGCAGCAGACAGAGAGCTTTACTGAGCATGCGCTCTGAGCATCCCCCCTAGATTCGCATTTTCTTTCTCCACCTTCACAGCAGAAAGTCACGGAGTCTGCGCAGAAGTGTCCTAAAAGAAGTTCTCTACAGCATTACAGCACAAGCGGCTACGAAACCCTGTGGGCGTGGCTTACAGAAATCTGTCCTTTCATGCAATGACGTCAAACAGGCTGCGTTCTGGAAGCTCTCATATGTGTTCCCTTCTTTCATATCTTCAGTTTGTAACCTTCAGACCGGACACAGGATCGCGATTTCATCCATCCTCATCGAGACATCGTCAGAGACAACCGAGAGACAGAACTCATCCATCCATCATGCAAGCACGCAAGACCACCATGCACAAGCTCAAGGCTCTCTTTGTGAAGAAGACCCCGGTGATCCCGGTACAGCACGGTCTCGCAGAGACCCCCGGAGATCACCGCCAAGCAGAGGAGACCACCAGAGACCAAGAGGACCTGAACGGTTTCATCCCAGGGAGGCCAAAGACCTGCTGGGATGCTGAACCAGCCGCTCCAGACACCAGCGCGCCCCCCAGACCCAAGACCACCATCAAGAAACTTAAAACGTACTTTGGAAAACGGTCATCAAAGGTGGTCCCAGGACTCTGCGGTCCCACAGAGACCTCCTCAGCTCACCATCAAACCCAGGAGTTCCCGAGAGTCCAGGAGGAAACCAGTTCAACCAGTTTCCCCACATGGAGCGGTCTGCCATCAGAAAAGGAAGCCACCAAGAAGACTTCTGAAACCAGACAGGAGAATCTGGACCTCCGTACCTCTGTGGACCTGAAGGCCGATCCAGAACAGGCCGAGAATCTGGACCTCCGTCCTTCTGTGGACCTGAAGGCCGATCCAGAACAGGCCGAGAATCTGGACCTCCGTCCTTCTGTGGACCTGAAGGCCGATCCAGAACAGGCCGAGAATCTGGACCTCCGTCCTTCTGTGGACCTGAAGGCCGATCCAGAACAGGCCGAGAATCTGGACCGCCGTCCCTCTGTGGACCTGAAGGCCGATCCAGAACAGGCCGAGAATCTGGACCTCCGTCCTTCTGTGGACCTGAAGGCCGATCCAGAACAGGCCGAGAATCTGGACCGCCGTCCCTCTGTGGACCTGAAGGCCGATCCAGAACAGGCCGAGAATCTGGACCACCGTCCCTCTGTGGACCTGAAGGCCGATCCAGAACAGGCCGAGAATCTGGACCACCGTCCCTCTGTGGACCTGAAGGCCGATCCAGAACAGGCCGAGAATCTGGACCACCATCCATCTGTGGACCTGAAGGCCGATCCAGAACAGTCTGAGAATCTGGACCACCGTCCCTCTGTGGACCTGAAGGCCGATCCAGAACAGTCTGAGAATCTGGACCACCGTCCCTCTGTGGACCTGAAGGCCGATCCAGAACAGGCCCGAAGCGATCTCATGGCTCAGCCGGAGCCAGAAGACATCACCTCTGACTCTGAAGAAGACCAGATCACCAGACTTTCTCCTGAAGACCACCGTGAGCAGGACGCATCAGGAAAGGGGGACAGCTATAAAACCGCTGTAGGCCTGGTTCTGAAAAGACTCATTAACCAGGCCATTTGTGAGTCCGAGACCGGATCAGCTCCAGGACAGCTCCACAACACCTACACCTGGCTTTTCCACAAAATCTGGACCCAAGTTGAAGGCCACCATTTTGACCTGTCCCCAGAAAAACTGGATGGGCTCCACAAGACCATTTTCAAGGCCTTCTGCAAGAAAATCGGCGACTCAGGTAAACACGTCCTGATTTTATTGAACTCAAAGCTCCAAGAAAGCGACAGATTAGTTGTCTCGTGCTTTAAAAAGGCCTTGCTGAGAACCCCGAAGCCACCTGCCATCATCTTATGAAGAGGCAAGTCTAAGATCAAGCCCTATGTGCCCAGCCAGACCTCCAGCAGCAGAGCTGGACCCCAGTCCCAGCAGACGTCAGGTGGACCAGCCGACTTTGTGGACGCACGGACAGGTGAGCCGGTTTTTCTGGAGGAGCAGGACTTCCCTCCATCAGAGAGAGAAGAAGGTAAAGAAGCGGTGCGTTGGCTGCTCCACACGCTGATGCAAATCCTGATCCGTCACTCTAATAATGTCCACATCAAGCCTCAGTGGGTGGACAGACAGGCCAACCAGCTGTGTGAGCTCATCTGGCCTGACCTGGAGGGTCACCACTTTAAGGTCCCAGAGAAAATGAGCAAACTCCCCATTGACATTTTCCTCCACCTGTGCCGAAGCAACTCCATTTGCAGGCATTCAGCCTTCTCTTTGATATTTTCAGGCGACTTAGCGGAGAAGGCCTGGTTGGTCCGCTCCGTCAGGGTCAAGCTGCTGGGAGCACTGGGAGGCCTTCCAGCCTCTAAGGTCCGTTTTAACGTGTAGTACCAGTTATCTGGACTGGTGCTAGACACACGTGCACAAATGTGCGCACATATGTTATTTAATTAATTTAGTTAGTTGGTTTTAGTAGTTAATTTAGTTTGTTATGATAGTTAATTAATTTAGTTTTAGGTAGTTTGTTAATTTATTTAGTTACCGTAGTTCATTATTCATTTAATTTAAGTTGATTTTCTTTTATATATTACAATTTTTGCATCTAGCTGAATTATATTGTTATTATTATTAGCATTATTAGTGTAGTAGTTTGTCACCATAGTTATTCATTATTCATTTTATTTCATTTAATTTATTTATATTACACAAACTTTTACATCCAGTTGGATTATTATCATTATTATTATTATTAGCAGCATTATTATTAATATTGTTATAGTTTGTTGTTTGATTTAGTAAGTTCATTGTTCGGTTCATTTTGTTTATTTATATAACACAAACTTTTACATCCAGCTGGATTATTAATGCAGTTTTATTATTAGCATTATTAGCATTGTTATTGTAGTAGTTAGTTATTTTATTTAGTTAGTTCATTATTAATTTAATTACATCCAGCTGTGTTTTCTCTTTCTTTTCTTCTTTCTTCCTTTTTTCTTCTTTTTTTTCTTTTTTCCTTTCTTTTTCCTTCCCCCTTTTTCTTTTCTTTCCTCCTTGTCTTCCTCTTCTTCCCCCTTTTTTTTTTCTTTTTTTTTTCTTTCCTTTTTTTCTTTTTTTTTTTTTTTTTTTTTTCTTTTTTTTTTTTCTTTTTTTTTTTCTCCTTCTCTCTCTTTTTTTCTTTTTTTTTTTCCTTCCTTTCTCTTTCTTCTCTCCCCTTTCCTTCCTTTTTTTTTTTTTTTTTTTCTTTTTTTTCCCTTTTTTTTCTTTTTTTTTTTTTTTTTTTCTCTCTTTCTTTTCTTCTTCCCCTCTTTTTTTTCTTTTCTTTTTTCTTTCTTTCTCTCTTTTTTCTCTTTTTTCTTTTTCCTCTTTTCCTTCTTTTATCTCCTTTTTTCTTTTTTTTTTCTTTTTCCTCTCTTTTTTTCCTCTTCTTTTTTCTCTTTCCCCTCTCTTTTATTTCACCCCCTTTCCTTTTTTTCTTTTTTATTTTCTTATTTTCTTTTCTAATCCAGCGACAGCGTGATGAAAACTGTGCCGAGAGCCGGGCGGAGGCCGACTAAGTCAAGATCGCAAAACAGAGACGACAGTAATGCCGACACTATTCATTTTAAATGTGGAACAAGAGGCCACCGAGCCAAAGTGTGCAGAGGCAAGACGTGGTGCACTCATTGCAAGAGCAATACGCACAATGATGCCTCTTGTAGACACAAAGACAAGCCAGATGGAGCGAGGAAGGTCGTAGATGAGAGCGGCATCGGATTGGGAGCTGGAGCAGCAGATTACGCCTTCAGGATCAAGGACGCGGGCGTCAAGGGTCAACAGCCGCAGACAGCACGCAGCATCAAGGAGAAGGACCTGATGGTCAACACCGGAGCTACCTCGCACATCATTAACGATGCAGCCAAGTTCAAGATCTTCGATGACACCTTCAAACCAGGTACTCACTGCGTTGAACTGGCAAATGGTACCCGATGCAAAGGCGTCACTCAACGAAAAGGGACTGCAGAAGTGTTCCTGATGGACAGAACGGGACAGCGACGCAAAGCAACGCTGAGGGGCACGCTGTTTATTCCGTCATACCCCCAGGACATTTTTTCTGTAAAGTCAGCCACCGCGCTAAGAGCAACTGTCCCCTTTAAACAAGGACATGATGTGCTAACCCACAAAGATGTACTAACTTCAACATTCAGGAACATTGCAAGCTGTATTATTTGCAAACTGAAGTTAAGGATAGTGAGAAGTGTCACACCTGTCATGACCTACAGACATGGCATGAAATATTAGGCCACTGCAACTATGAGGACATATTAGGACTGCAAAGTGTGGTAAATGGTTCACCACATTAAGGGCAAAACAGATAGACCTGAACAAGAATGTGAGGTGTGTATTCAGGGAAAGTTTGCACAAACCAGAAATAGGAATCCTGATACAAGAGCAAAAGCTCCTTTGCAGATGGTTCACACAGACTTACCAGGTCCAATAGCTAATGAGTCTATTGATGGATACAAATATGTACAATCGTTCACTGACGATTATTCAAATGCAGTGTTTGCATATTTTCTGAAGACAAAAAGTGATGCACTGCAGGCATCAGAAAAATTCCTTGCAGATGTTGCCCCTTATGGGAAAGTAAAATGTGTCAGATCTGACAACGGTACAGACTTCACAAGCCAAGTTTTTCAAACCCTGTTGAGGAAAAATGGTATTAAGCACAAGACTTCGGCCCCATACTCTCCTCACCAAAGCGGCACCGCAGAGAGAGGCTGGCGTACTCTTTTGAAATGGGCAGATGTATGCTTATTGAAAGTCAGCTACCCAAATGGTTATGGAACTATGCTGTTCAAACAGCAGCCATGCTGCGAAACAGGTGTTTTAGCAAGTGAACAGGGAAGACCCCTTACCAAATGCTAACAGATAAAAAGACAGATTTATCATAAATGCAGAAATTTGGTTCAGTATGTTATACATAAGAACATGATAGGGGAAAACTTGATTCTAAATGTGACCAAGGATATTTTGTTGGCAATGGTAAGAACAGTCCCGCCTACTTGGTTTATCACCCTGACACTGGAAAAGTTCAGAAACAGACTTGCAAACCACCACCTCAGTCTTACATTTGTCAGTTTCTAGCAAGAGAACTGGTAAACTGGTTGAAACAGATCTAAGATTTGTCTTGAAATCTTAAAGACTGACAACATAACTGCTAGTTCAGTGATGCCCCACCACATCAATGGCTAAATTGGCATCCTGTTTATACCTATACTGTTCGCTCATTCCAGCCAGCAAATCCTTTCCCCTCTTGTTCCATCCCTTCCTCTGGTAATGTTTTTGAATATTGTTTTTGAATTTCAGTTTAATGGAATTATAATATAGAAAACAAACAAAATTGTCCCAGACATACAGCACCTTGCTCATGAACAGTGGACCAACATACTTGTGAACAGGTGCAGACGTCTTATTGGACGCTACAGAAAACACTTGATTGCAGTGATTGTCTCATAGTACAGCTCAACAAAATTTTAGTTCAGGAACCCTATCATTCTTTACTTGTTCCATTTTGTTTGTTGTTAATATTTCTGTTCAATTACAATTAAAAATCAATTACATGATGTTCATAATATTTTTTATGTATTACTTTGTTTAATTACAGCTTATTTTACCAACAGCTGATTTATTTATTTTTTTTACGTTATTTAATGGGAGGGTATTGAGAATTTTAAGTATGACTGTACAGTATATGCACATTAATGTAAAAGACATGTTAGTCTAAATAGGGTAATGATTATCTAAATGTAAAAATATATATTGTTCTTTGTCAGAGGGCCTAAATGGATCATTTTCTTTTTGATATAATCGTATTTTCAAGGTAAATACACATCAATGTGATTGTCTAAATAGTGTAATATTGATGATTATGTAAAATGTGAAAAATGTGGTTCTTGGTCCGAGTTTCTCATGTAGTTCTTGTATCTGTGAACTCTGCCAGACCACCAAGGATCACAGTCAATAGAATGCCCCTAAAAAGCTTTAAGATGTTAGCTTGGCTTAGGTGGTGGGGGAGACTCGAGTCTAGGTGGACCCCCTGTGCCAAATGCATGCTGAGGAAACCTGCAGTTTACAGTCTGCCTGCCGACATGTTTTGACTGCAGCACAAAACAGACGATGGTGCAAACACTTCAGCCTTTATGAACATTTAAAACAAACAAAAACACAACATCACATATCTGCTGAGTGTCAGCAGAACTCAGTCCTGTAGGTGAACAAAAGCAGTGACGTCTCTGTGATGATGTGCTGGTAATATGTGGGGGGGGGGGGGGGGGGCTGGAATCCCTGCAGGTGAACCCTGGTCAGTTTCTTCTGGTGTTTCCGCTCTGCTATGTGAAGGTTGTCAGTTCTGCAGTGTTGCAGCATCGTTCTCACACAGAGAGGGACTGATGGTCGTCCATGCTGGACTGTGTCCTCCATGTTGGACTGATGGTCGTCCATGCTGGACTGTGTCCTCCATGTTGGACTGATGGTGGTCCATGCTGGACTGTTTCCCCCATGTTGGCCAGATGGTCGTCCATGCTGGACTGTGTCCTCCATGTTGGACTGATGGTCGTCCATGCTGGACTGTGTCCTCCATGTTGGACTGATGGTCGTCCATGCTGGACTGTTTCCTCCATGTTGGACTGATGGTCGTCCATGCTGGACTGTTTCCTCCATGTTGGACTGATGGTCGTCCATGCTGGACTGTTTCCTCCATGTTGGACTGATGGTCGTCCATGCTGGACTGTGTCCTCCATGTTGGACTGATGGTCGTCCATGCTGGACTGTGTCCTCCATGTTGGACTGATGGTCGTCCATGCTGGACTGTGTCCTCCATGTTGGACTGATGGTCGTCCATGCTGGACTGTTTCCTCCATGTTGGACTGATGGTCGTCCATGCTGGACCGTGTCCTCCATGTTGGACTGATGGTCGTCCATGCTGGACTGTTTCCTCCATGTTGGACCGATGGTCGTCCATGCTGGACTGTGTCCTCCATGTTGGACTGATGGTCGTCCATGCTGGACTGTGTCCTCCATGTTGGACTGATGGTCGTCCATGCTGGACTGTGTCCTCCATGTTGGACTGATGGTCGTCCATGCTGGACTGTGTCCTCCATGTTGGACTGATGGTCGTCCATGCTGGACTGTGTCCTCCATGTTGGACTGATGGTCGTCCATGCTGGACTGTGTCCTCCATGTTGGACTGATGGTCGTCCATGCTGGACTGTTTCCTCCATGTTGGACTGATGGTCGTCCATGCTGGACCGTGTCCTCCATGTTGGACTGATGGTCGTCCATGCTGGACTGTTTCCTCCATGTTGGACCGATGGTCGTCCATGCTGGACTGTGTCCTCCATGTTGGACTGATGGTCGTCCATGCTGGACTGTGTCCTCCATGTTGGACTGATGGTCGTCCATGCTGGACTGTATCCTCCATGTTGGACTGATGGTCGTCCATGCTGGACTGTGTCCTCCATGTTGGACTGATGGTCGTCCATGCTGGACTGTTTCCTCCATGTTGGACTGATGGTCGTCCATGCTGGACTGTTTCCTCCATGTTGGACTGATGGTCGTCCATGCTGGACTGTGTCCTCCATGTTGGACTGATGGTCGTCCATGCTGGACTGTGTCCTCCATGTTGGACTGATGGTCGTCCATGCTGGACTGTGTCCTCCATGTTGGACTGATGGTCGTCCATGCTGGACTGTTTCCTCCCATGTTGGACTGATGGTCGTCCATGCTGGACTGTTTCCTCCATGTTGGACTGATGGTCGTCCATGCTGGACTGTGTCCTCCATGTTGGACTGATGGTCGTCCATGCTGGACTGTGTCCTCCATGTTGGACTGATGGTCGTCCATGCTGGACTGCTCCCTCCATGTTGGACTGATGGTCGTCCATGCTGGACTGTTTCCTCCCATGTTGGACTGATGGTCCTCCATGCTGGAGCTGTTTCCTCCATGTTGGACTGATGGTCGTCCATGCTGGACTGTTTCCTCCATGTTGGACTGATGGTCGTTCATGCTGGACTGTGTCCTCCATGTTGGACTGATGGTCGTCCATGCTGGACCGTGTCCTCCATGTGCTCGTAGAGTGAAAGGACTGTCCTCTGTACGGATCTGTCTGCAGATGAAGTGTGCGACCACCGACGGATGCGCACTCGTCCTCCTGCTGCTCTCACCACCTTCAGAATGACGATCAGATGATGTTTACGACTGTTCAGACTGATAACAGCATGTAAACACAAGACTTTTTTTATATTTTTACTTCCTTTTATATTTCATTACTTCCTCTTTGATATTTCTTGTTTTCCTCATTTGATGATTTCCATTGACTTCCTCCATTTGATGATTTCCAACCGTCCTGTAAGTTGATGATGAGAAGGAAGTCCATGCTTTCTTTTGTATGTTCCTCTGTTTTCTAATTTTGATGACTGGTAATTATTGAGCATGCGTTTTTCTCCTTTTAACAATTATTATTTCCAACCACAATGAAAATCAATATCTTATTTCACTACATCATAATTTTGTAAATTTTTATTTATTATTTATTATTAGTTTCTTTATTTTCTTGTTATATGAATTACTCTTGCATGAATTTAGCCTTTTTTTTAAACTTTTTTAATTATGAATAATTTTGAGGACTTTTTTTTTTTTTTTTTTCTTTTTTTTTGACTGTATATAAAGTGTGTGTGTGTGTGTGTGTTCATCTTTTTGGAGAACAGCTTTGAACAGTTAACAGTACATGTGCACTCAAAGTTTAGGGAAAGTTTAACCTGGAAACGTTTGAGTGAGTCATCTCTGACATCCTGCAAATATCCCAAAATTTCCCCAAGTTTTGTGGCACTAGTGTGTATGTTGTGTTTATATTCATACATCAAATCAAAGATACTTTATTAATTCTCGGGGGATTCATCATATGCAGGTCTGTGATCCCAGGTTGAAAATGGCAGTGTGAATGAAGCCAGATAGACTCTGGTGTTCATATTACTGACATCAGCATATCTGGTATCCAGCATGCAGAAAACCTGAATGATTCACCTACTTTATTAAGAGGAGCTGGGGAGCTGAAAGCGATGGTGACCTCAGGTCTGTCAGTCTGACCGCTCCTGTCAGTCATCTGCTTGAAGTGTTTGCAGCAGAGAACAGCCTCATATCGGCGACAAAAACATCTTTTCTTTTGAGAGCGACCTCCTCTGTCTTCCTACGGTCCCTCTGGGAGACCTGCAGGGAAAAGTACCGTTAGCAAGAAAATAAGTTTGTTAGATTGTTCACAAGCAGGCGAGCACAACACAGTCAACAGAGGGGAGACCGTGGTCACTACGGGGCGAGTAGTAACGTCATAGATGTCTATGGGGAGATTATAAGATCATATATAAATAGACACGTCTTACCTGTGGAAGTTAATTCCCTGAACTGTGCAGTACGTCGGTTTTTACAACTGTAGCTGCATAATGCTGAGGAAATTTTCATCGGTGACGCAGCAGTCCCACTCTGTGCTTTGAGAAGGGTCTATCTGCGGGTCGCAAGACAGGGGCGTGTCATAGAGTGGGCGTGTCGTAGTGTGACGTTACTCGACGACACACCCACCAGGCCAATGAGAGCACGGTAAAATCTAGCCCTACCCCTGACCCTTCCCCTAAACCTAACCAGACCCACCCACTATGCGACACGCCCACTGTAGGACACGCCCACTAAATGACACGCCCACTAAAGGACACGCCCACTGGATTGCAAGCCGCAGATAGATACACTTGTGTGTTTTGGCCAGTCGACCGCTTTAAGATGGCCACCAGATCTGCCGTCAGAAAAGGGGGAGGGGCCAATCTAGTCTCAGGACCCTATGAAGTAGCCAATCAGGTGACTGTATCCAAGGCTTGTGATTGGTTGGAATTGTGGCACATGTTGCACTGAGTTGAGCGAGCGCGTTGACAGAACTGAGCGCAGATGTTGCTCTGCGAGCACGTTTGCAGTGGAGAGCAGGAAACGTTGATGGAGCAGATTCATGAAACTGAGACAGGTTTTTAAATCATTGTGGGTCTGCACACGAGCAAACACAGAAATCAATTTTGTGTGCATGGAATTTATTTTTGTTTGGTCAGTTTAAATTATCCTTTGCGTGAAAATATTTTCTGCTCAAAGTTTAACTCGTGTGCTTGCAAAAACCATCTTTTTGCGCCCAGAATACAGCTTTGTTTGCTCAACAATGATAACGCCATACAGCTGGGGATTTCTCAAATATGCATGAATGAGTCAAAGTAACCCCCGGGGCATGTTCTATGGGGAGGGAATGCCATGATGACATAATTAAAAGCTCAAAAAAGTCAATTTTGCATGTTGCATGCATGTTTGATAAGTTATTTAATACTTGTTTGTTTTTCTGCATGTTCATGTTTTACGTAAAGCACTTTGTCACGTGCATGAAATGTGCAACACAGATAAAGTTGCCTTGTGCTTGGAGAGTCACAGTCAATAGGAATATGATTATCCGTGAGTAGACAGCCATTTTTTATAAATCATGTTAGATTACATCAGCGGTTCCTTCCAGACAGATCTTCAAACATGAATTAGAGATCATGTCAAATCTAAGTCATTTGTGTTCGTTGGCTAAACAGACGTACTGTTCATCTCTGCTCAGACGATAAAAGTTAAACAAGACAAACAATAAAAGCCCATATTTCTCTGTTTCGTGGTTTTGTAGTTTGCTGTATATTTTGTTTTGTTCTTTTTTTACATCAGAGAAATGAGTGTCCTTGAAAGCAACGTAAACAAGCTAAACCAAACACTCAGAGCTCAGCCTGTGCGCTAAAAACAGATTTTTACTGGATAACATAATGAAGTCGTCAGCATTGAAGCTTTAGTGGAGGAAACTTCAGTTTAAATCGAAGCTGCATCACAACAAAGTGGCAGGTTGGACCTGGAAATGTCGCACTCACAACCTGGCGCCAAAATGCAACATAAAAGAGTTGGCCATCCACGGCGTGGATGAATGAAGCTGGAAGATAGCAGCATCTGTGTCGAATACGTCCTGCCAAAGTCATCAAAACACACCTGCTGTGCTTGCTAGTCCTGCTTTACTTTAGGTCTGAACGCACAACAGGGTCCGTCACAGTTTGCTGGATTTGGCTGACATTGACTGACAGTGTTTTGGTCCTGATTCTTCTCGGCTGCATGTTTTCTTGGATTCGCAAGGATCAGAGGAGCTGAGAGGAAGAGCACGGCATACTCCGCAGACAGAGATGGAGATGGCTTTTTTTTTTTTCGCTCTTTGTGTCTTTTGTTTATTTTATTTTATCTTGTTTATTTTTATGGTTGCAGCTGATTTGTTTTATTGTGTTTTATTTATTTTTAGTGTATTTTATTTCTATGTGTGTATTTTATTTTATTTGAACCTATTTTTAGTTTTAAATGAGAGCTGATGGAGCTGTACAGAGCAACACTTGTTTTTCTTATTTTATTTTCATTTCCTTTTTATTGCTGGGTATTTTTTACGTGCAGCACTTTGGAGACATGTTCTAACTGAAATGTACTTTATAAATAAAGTGGATTGGATCTGTTACACCAGTGGACCGAATTGTTCGCAATTTATAAACTAAGCTCAGTTCAGATAAAAGTTTAAATTAATTGAACCATAAAAGCATGAATTCATTCTGATAGCCTGGTGGCTTTTATTTGAAAGCTGCCTAAAAGGGAAAGACTCTCTGACTTGCAGCTAAGGGTCACCTGCAGGCTGCAGCTCTGCACTGGGGCCCCTGACTTAAAGGAACAGTCCACCCACAGAACGATGTAACTTTATTTTCCACTTCCCCTCATGGTGAGAAAGACTCTGCAGCACTTTTTTAATATCTCAAATGCAGCCGGTGATCAGGAAGGCTTCTCGTTTCCCCCCAACTTTCATATAATGGAGTTCACCGGGGTCCGAGCCAAAAAGGTCCATAAAAGTCCACAAAAACGTGTCAATATTCCTCCATACTGCTCGTCCAATGTAATCCAAGTGTCCTGAGTGGGTAGCGTCCAGAATTTACTCCAAATGATATCATTTAGTAGATTTTTAGAGCCTAAACAGTACTACATCTTACTTCCCCGAAGCGCGCATATGCGTGTTCATGAAACTACGGAAGCCTCGGCGTTCAGAGCCTACTCCGCCGATAATGCAAGCGCAGAAGAAGAAATTATTACATTGTGCAAAGAACTACAGACCTGCAGACAAACCAGGACAAACACAAGAGGGGTTGATATTGATTTAAAACAAAGAAAGAAAGAAAGAGAGAACACACGATCTCGTCTGCCGCAGCTTCTGCAGTTTCATGAACGCACATCCGCGTGCTTGCAGGAGATCCGATGTTTAGTCTCTAAAAATCTACTAAATGACGTTATTTCCAGTAAATTCTGGACGCTACCCACTCAGGACACTTGGATTACACTGGACGAGCAGTATGGAGGAAAATTGACAAGTTTTTGTGGACTTTTATGGACCTTTTTGGCTCGGGCCCCGGCAAACTCCATTATATGAAAGTTGGGAGGAAACGAGAAGCCTTCCTGATCGCCGGCTGCATTTGAGATATTAAAAAAGTGCTGCAGAGTCTTTCTCACCATGAGGGGGGTGGAAGATAAAGTTACATCATTCTGTGGGTGAAGTGTTCCTTTAACACCCCACAGTATATCAGTGTTTCTGCTTGTCCTTGAGTGAAAAGTACATTTGCACACTACTCAGTTTCCACGTGAATTCACCAGAAGTTGTTGAACAGCGTCTTAACACACTTCCCCAGACTTGTTACTTGACATATGCATTTCAACACTCACAGCAACTAGTGTCAAAGTAGCTGAGGAAGACAGATTTAAACAATTTCATCTCATCTCCACATCCTCTCGTCCCCCTCGGCTTCTGCAATCTTCCTTCTCTCATTCCCCTTATTAAACTGCCCCCTCTCCCGTGTTGAAAGACCAGGAAGAGGACTGGTTATTCAAATCTAAATCAACGCTGACAGAGAAGCAGATGTAAAACAGAGAGAGAGGGTGAAGCTTGTACCTGGAGTTGTTAGTATGAATGCAATTCCACTGCGAGAGTTCGATCGATGCAGTCAAATGAAGGACTGTGTTAACATCCTAATCTCTAATAGCAACAGAGCAGCATCTATAAAACCTCCACCAGCTCAACCACTGAGACAGAGGGAAGGACATGAGCTGCTACACCTGTACCCCGAGCTGTGATAACCCCAAGTTTGCCCGAAGAGAAAATACCTTTTATTCATCAAACTGCAGTTTTAAGCAGAAAATGGAGGTCTTTATTCATGATTTTTTACACTGTGCAAACAAACACACTTCTCTCAGGCCTGCTTGCATTGTGTGTGCTGTGTTGTATCATCATCGCCAGCAATTACACCCATTAGCTTCTTGAACCCCACAAGCTATTTGGTTAAATTTCCACACAGAAAATCCTGAAATTCAGTCACACACAGTTTCACACCTATAAAGTCCTAAAAACAAGCAAACAAAAAGAAAACCTTAGGCTCAAATAATCAGAAATGCACAGTCTGGAGCCCTTGTGTTGTGCACGAGTATAATCGCTCACTGGCTGGAAGCAGATGGGCTACAGCAGCAGAAGACCAGACCGGGTTCCACTCCTGTCAGCTAAGAACAGGAAACTGAGGCTACAATTCACACAGACTCACCAGAACTGGACGATAGAAGATGGAGAAATGTTGCTGGTCTGATGAGTCTCCATTTCTGCTCCACATTCAGATGTGTGTGTGTGTGTGTGTGGGGGGGGGGGGGGGGGGGGGTTTCCTGGGCCCCTTAGTACCAACATGGCGGTTTAACCACCACAGCCTACCTGAGTATTGTTGCTGACCATGTCCATCCCTTTATGACCACAGTGTAGCATCCTCTGATGGACGCGCCGTGTCATAAAGATGACATCATCTCCACCTGCTTTCTGGAACATGACCATGAGTTCACTGGACTCCAACGTTCTCCACAGTCACCAGATCTCAGTCCAACAGAGACGCTTTAGGATGAGGTGGAACGGGAGGTTCTCATCATGGATGTGGTGGAACGGGAGGTTCTCATCATGATGAGGTGGAACGGGGAGGTTCTCATCATGGATGTGGTGGAACGGGAGGTTCTCATCATGATGAGGTGGAACGGGAGGTTCTCATCATGGATGTGATGGAACGGGAGGTTCTCATGACAATGAGGTGGAACAGGAGGTTCTCATCATGGATGTGGTGGAACGGGAGGTTCTCATCATGATGAGGTGGAACGGGAGGTTCTCATCATGGATGTGGTGGAACGGGAGGTTCTCATCATGGATGTGATGGAACGGGAGGTTCTCATGACAATGAGGTGGAACAGGAGGTTCTCATCATGATGTGGTGGAACGGGAGGTTCTCATCGTGGATGTGGTGGAACGGGAGGTTCTCATCATGATGAGGTGGAACGGGAGGTTCTCATCATGGATGTGGTGGAACGGGAGGTTCTCATCATGATGAGGTGGAACGGGAGGTTCTCATCATGGATGTGATGGAACGGGAGGTTCTCATGACAATGAGGTGGAACAGGAGGTTCTCATCATGGATGTGGTGGAACGGGAGGTTCTCATCATGATGAGGTGGAACGGGAGGTTCTCATCATGGATGTGGTGGAACGGGAGGTTCTCATCATGGATGTGATGGAACGGGAGGTTCTCATGACAATGAGGTGGAACAGGAGGTTCTCATCATGATGTGGTGGAACGGGAGGTTCTCATCGTGGATGTGGTGGAACGGGAGGGTTCTCATCATGATGAGGTGGAACGGGAGGTTCTCATCATGGATGTGGTGGAACGGGAGGTTCTCATCGTGGATGTGGTGGAACAGGAGGTTCTCATCATGATGAGGTGGAACGGGAGGTTCTCATCATGGATAAAGTGGAACGGGAGGTTCTCATCATGGATGTGGTGGAACGGGAGCTTCTCATCATGATGAGGTGGAACGGGAGGTTCTCATCATGGATGAGGTGGAACGGGAGGTTCTCATCATGGATGTGGTGGAACGGGAGGTTCTCATCATGATGAGGTGGAACGGGAGGTTCTCATCATGGATGTGGTGGAACGGGAGGTTCTCATCGTGGATGTGGTGGAACAGGAGGTTCTCATCATGATGAGGTGGAACGGGAGGTTCTCATCGTGGATGTGGTGGAACAGGAGGTTCTCATCATGATGAGGTGGAACGGGAGGTTCTCATCATGGATGTGGTGGAACGGGAGGTTCTCATCGTGGATGTGGTGGAACAGGAGGTTCTCATCATGATGAGGTGGAACGGGAGGTTCTCATCATGGATGAGGTGGAACGGGAGGTTCTCATCATGGATGTGATGGAACGGGAGGTTCTCATCATGGATGTGGTGGAACGGGAGGTTCTCATCACGAATGTGGTGGAACGGGAGGTTCTCATCGTGATGTGGTGGAACGGGAGGTTCCCATCATGGATGTGGTGGAACGGGAGGTTCTCATCGTGATGTGGTGGAACGGGAGGTTCTCATCATGGATGTGGTGGAACGGGAGGTTCTCATCATGGATGTGGTGGAACGGGAGGTTCTCATCATGGATGTGGTGGAACGGGAGGTTCTCATCATGGATGTGGTGGAACGGGAGAATCTCATCATGATGAAGTGGAACGGGAGGTTCTCATCATGGATGTGGTGGAACGGGAGGTTCTCATCATGGATGTGGTGGAACGGGAGGTTCTCATCGTGATGTGGTGGAACGGGAGGTTCTCATCATGGATGTGGTGGAACGGGAGGTTCTCATCGTGATGTGGTGGAACGGGAGGTTCTCATCGTGATGTGGTGGAACGGGAGGTTCCCATCATGGATGTGGTGGAACGGGAGGTTCTCATCGTGATGTGGTGGAACGGGAGGTTCTCATCATGGATGTGGTGGAACGGGAGGTTCTCATCATGGATGTGGTGGAACGGGAGGTTCTCATCATGGATGTGGTGGAACGGGAGGTTCTCATCATGGATGTGGTGGAACGGGAGGTTCTCATCGTGATGTGGTGGAACGGGAGGTTCTCATCATGGATGTGGTGGAACAGGAGGTTCTCATCATGGATGTGGTGGAACGGGAGGTTCTCATCGTGATGTGGTGGAACGGGAGGTTCTCATCATGGATATGGTGGAACGGGAGAATCTCATCATGATGAAGTGGAACGGGAGGTTCTCATCATGGATGTGGTGGAACGGGAGGTTCTCATCATGGATGTGGTGGAACGGGAGGTTCTCATCATGGATGTGGCGGAACGGGAGGTTCTCATCGTGATGTGGTGGAACGGGAGGTTCTCATCATGGATATGGTGGAACGGGAGGTTCTCATCGTGATGTGATGGAACGGGAGGTTCTCATCATGGATGTGGTGGAACGGGAGGTTCTCATCATGGATGTGGTGGAACGGGAGGTTCTCATCATGGATGTGGTGGAACGGGAGGTTCTCATCATGATGTGGTGGAACGGGAGGTTCTCATCATGGATGTGGTGGAACGGGAGGTTCTCATCATGGATGTGATGGAACGGGAGGTTCTCATGACAATGAGGTGGAACGGGAGGTTCTCATCATGGATGTGGTGGAACGGGAGGTTCTCATCATGGATGTGGTGGAACGGGAGGTTCTCATCGTGATGGGTGGAACGGGAGGTTCCCATCATGGATGTGGTGGAACGGGAGGTTCTCATCGTGATGTGGTGGAACGGGAGGTTCTCATCATGGATGTGGTGGAACGGGAGGTTCTCATCATGGATGTGGTGGAATGGGAGGTTCTCATCATGAATGTGGTGGAACGGGAGGTTCTCATCACGGATGTGGTGGAACGGGAGGTTCTCATCGTGATGTGGTGGAACGGGAGGTTCTCATCATGGATGTGGTGGAACGGGAGGTTCTCATCATGGATGTGGTTGAACGGGAGGTTCTCATCATGGATGTGGTGGAACAGGAGGTTCTCATCATGGATGTGGTGGAACGGGAGGTTCTCATCATGGATGTGGTGGAACGGGAGGTTCTCATCATGGATATGGTGGAACGGGAGGTTCTCATCGTGATGTGGTGGAACGGGAGGTTCTCATCATGGATATGGTGGAACGGGAGGTTCTCATCATGGATGTGGTGGAACGGGAGGTTCTCATCATGGATGTGGTGGAACGGGAGGTTCTCATCATGGATGTGGTGGAACGGGAGGTTCTCATCATGGATGTGGTGGAACAGGAGGTTCTCATCGTGATGTGGTGGAACGGGAGGTTCTCATCGTGATGAGGTGGAACGGGAGGTTCTCATCGTGATGAGGTGGAACGGGAGGTTCTCATCATGGATGTGGTGGAACGGGAGGTTCTCATCATGGATGTGGTGGAACAGGAGGTTCTCATCACAATGAGGTGGAACAGGAGGTTCTCATCATGATGAGGTGGAACGGGAGGTTCTCATCATGGATGTGGTGGAACGGGAGGTTCTCATCATGATGAGGTGGAACGGGAGGTTCTCATCGTGATGAGGTGGAACGGGAGGTTCTCATCATGGATGTGGTGGAACGGGAGGTTTTCATCATGGATGTGGTGGAACGGGAGGTTCTCATCATGGATGTGGTGGAACAGGAGGTTCTCATCACAATGAGGTGGAACAGGAGGTTCTCAACATGATGAGGTGGAACGGGAGGTTCTCATCACAATGAGGTGGAACAGGAGGTTCTCATCATGATGAGGTGAAACGGGAGGTTCTCATCATGGATGTGATGGAACGGGAGGTTCTCATCGTGATGAGGTGGAACGGGAGGTTCCCATCATGGATGTGGTGGAACGGGAGGTTCTCACCATGGATGTGGTGGAACGGGAGGTTCTCATCATGGATGTGGTGGAACGGGAGGTTCTCGTCATGGATGTGGTGGAACGGGAGGTTCTCATCATGGATGTGGTGGAACAGGAGATTCTCATCGGTGGAACGGGAGGTTCCCATCATGGATGTGGTGGAACGGGAGGTTCTCATCACAATGAGGTGGAACAGGATGTTCTCATCATGGATGTGGTGGAACGGGAGATTCTCATCACAATGAGGTGGAACAGGAGATTCTCATCGGTGGAACGGGAGGTTCCCATCATGGATGTGGTGGAACGGGAGGTTCTCGTCATGGATGTGGTGGAACGGGAGGTTCTCATCATGGATGTGGTGGAACGGGAGGTTCTCATCATGGATGTGGTGGAACGGGAGGTTCTCATCACGATGAGGTGGAACGGGAGATTCTCATCACGATGAGGTGGAACGGGAGATTCTCATCATGATGAGGTGGAACGGGAGGTTCTCATCGTGATGAGGTGGAACTGGAGGTTCTCATCATGGATCTGCAGCAACTGTGTGATGCTGCCTGTCATGTCAACATCGAGCAAAATCTCAGGAATGTTTCCAACCGCTGGTTGAATCTTTGCCATGAGGAATTAAGGCTGTTTCTGAAGGCAAAAAAGAGTCACAGGAAACACATAAGATCTGATGAGTCTCTGTGACCTCGTTACTGGAGTGAGCTCCAACCAAAAATGGAGAAAAAAACGATACATTTTTACTACCACATATCAGTTTACTAAGTTACAGAATAAACAACAACCCTTGAATAATAACTCACAGACATAGATCTTGTTGTAATGTAGAAATTCTGGACCACATTTAAAGCAACAGGAACAAAACACAGCTTGTTATCAAAGTGGGACTACGTGGCCTCGTCACTCAACATGCCATTGTGGCAGTTGATGATGTCACTATGCCTGATCATAGTGATCATGTGACCTGGCGACTTGGCCACAGAGACGGGATGTTCCTTTTGCTGAATGGTTAGCGTACATGACTCTCACCTGGGAGTCAGGGGTTCAAATCCTGCCCGGCTCTCCTTTGTCCCGCCACACCATGCTTGGCAATCATCAAAGAACTGGCTCCGTGTTGTGTTTTATTTGGTCTGAGAACTGGCACCTCCAGGCATGGAAAGGGTTAAAGCTGCAGCAGACCAGGCTTTTATGGTGAGGGGGGAAACACTCTCATCAACCTACTTAAATGACACTAGACTGCACCAGAGAAGAACACCCCTAGCTCCATGCTCCTGTCCTGATTGCTAAAAATAAGATTTTGGCTGCCGGTTTGTTCAGTGAGGAGAAATGCACAAGATGTATCAAGTTAAAAAAAGGCCTCTCGTCTGCAGCATGATTTCATCTAGAACTGTGATAGATGAACTCTCATCCAGACAATTAAGTCTCGCTACCATTTACCACTTTCTCTATGCAAACAGCATTTTTCATTAAGTCCAGTGGCTCTTCATGATTGCAGACACCAGCTATGTGGCCAGTAGACGCCACATGTTGTCTGTGGCTGCCTCCTGATAATCTCCCAGTATTAGACAACAGCAACTAAGCAGGAGTCTTTATTTTTCCGTTGCTTCAAAACATTCCAAATCTAATTTTGACTCATTAGTAAAACCTCCAGAGTACTTCTGTCTGAGACTATGTGCACGTGTGAGACAGCTTCTTTAATTACCCAGGTAATACAGCCAGATGCTCCATCACTCTGGCGATGGCAGTGATTAAAAGCAGTAAAATATTCATCTCAATCAGACACCCACATGCCACATGTATAATTAATGCACAGTAGAAGGACATGGCAACTTTTACCACGACCGCACACACAGACACACTTCTCCAGCTACGCATTCCCTTTCCACACCACAGCCAGCTGCTGCATGTGAGTGAGTGTGTTTGTTGGGGCGGATCCAAGAAAGGGAGCTGAGGATGAGCCACTTGGAGCAGCTCTCCACGGGGGGGTCAGAGGGCAGCCAGCCTGCATTCTGGGACATCATTCAGCCACCTACACAGCAGATGTGCTTTCACCGCCCTGACTCTCTCTGGGAGTGTTTTTGTTGGGGAAACAGCATCTCGAGTTTGCCGACGACCAGGCAATCAGCTCTCTCTGGTGTGGGTGTGCTGCCTTTCCTGCTCCTCGCTCGTCGATGCCTCAGAATACCTGTGAGCGGTTGGTCGGAGGTCTCAGAAGCGTCTGCCGTCTCTGGTGGGCAGAAGAAAATACCAACACTAAACAAACTGAGACTTGAGGTGGATTTACAGACATAGACATTTCATTTCTAACTTCAGCTAAAGGTTATAGGAACAGAAAAAAAACATGGATGAGAACTTTTCCTACCCTTTCTCATCTGATTCACTTCGCTCCTGTCAATCCTTTTTCCTTTTTATCTATTTTCCATGTCTGCCTTCCATCTATGCGACTGCTGTCTCTTTGTTTTCCTTGATTAAGCCCTCTGTCGCTGTTGTTTAGACTCCAGCAGCAAGCTACAATTACTCATTGCAGCGTGTGTATTGTATCACACTCATTACAATTACCTCTGGGTGTGAGCGTGTCATCTGTTGCCTGCTCATGTTCCCATTTCGCTCTGAGTGGTGAGGATGCTGCTTCCAGCTGCCTGCTGCGCACACGACAATGTGACCAGGAAAGAGGAAGTCTGCATTACAACGCTTCCTTTCAGACTGATCACACTGCAGGAGTCTGCAACCTTTACGATCCAGAGAGCCATTTCCTCCTCACCAGCTAAATAAGTCATTTAGGGCTGCAAATGATCCATGGCCTTTAGAATAAAAGGATACTTACAATTCTTCATAAATACTTATTAGGTTAAATTTGTTTTTATTTTGAACACATTGTTAAAGGAGTTTAATTTTAAAATTTTAGCTTTTGAAATAAAAAATACTTGTAGACAGAGATACAAATCAAATCAGTCAGATTTTCTTTGGGACTTACCTGTTTAAAAAAAAGGTTAAATAAATAAAATGTAGATATTTGTGGGAAATTATGTGGAGAAATAACCCTAAAGCTAATGACAAGAGAAATACATTTTCAAAAATAAATTACTGGTACTTTTAGTGTCATTACGTTAGAAATTCAATTAGTAATGCATGATATGAAAAATTTCAACCCATACCAGTAACCGATAATTTGCTTCTCATGGCCGATACCAATACTGATATTTAAACTGAAAATTATGGAATATTCATTCCTTGTGTCAAATTAGAAAAATTCTTCTGCTGCGGACCTAGTAGTTGCCGGAAATGTCATAATGCTGCACGGTGGGCGTGGCCTAATGTTCCCATGCACCAAGGATTAAAAAAAAAAGGAAAACAAATGAAAAAAAAATACACATCAAATAGCACCTGTTAAAAGAAGGGGGGGGCAGTACTGAACATGTCAACATTTTCTCAGAAAATATATTTCTAGTAGAGATATTGACATGAAATCTTAACCAGATGTCGGCAACAACCCAACTAATGCACACATACAAAGAAATCCAAACATTTATGTCCATGAATGAAGTTTTGTGTAATATAGTGAAATGACACAGGGAATAAGTATTGAATACTTACTGATATTTATTTACTACTACGTGTAAAAACCTTTGTTGGTGGTTCCAGCATCCAGACGCCTCCTGTATGGAGAAACCAGTGGAAAACGTTGCTCAGGTGTGATTTTGGTCCATTCTTCCACAAACTGCCTTCAGATCTTCAAGGTTCCGGGTCTCTGTGAACTCGGATCTTCAGTTCTTTCGGGTCGGGTGATTGACAGGTCCGTTCTAGCAGCTTTATCTTCTTCTTCTTAAAGCAGGTGAGTGTTTCTGGTCCGTTCTTTTTTTTTTAGCAGCTTTATCTTCTTCTTCTTAAAGCAGGTGAGCGTTTCTGGTCCGTTCTAGCAGCTTTATCTTCTTCTTCTTAAAGCAGGTGAGTGTTTCTGGTTCGTTCTAGCAGCTTTATCTTCTTCTTCTTAAAGCAGGTGAGCGTTTCTGGTCCGTTCTAGCAGCTTTATCTTCTTCTTAAAGCAGGTGAGTGTTTCTGGTCCGTTCTAGCAGCTTTATCTTCTTCTTCTTAAAGCAGGTGAGTGTTTCTGGTCCGTTCTAGCAGCTTTATCTTCTTCTTAAAGCAGGTGAGCGTTTCTGGTCCGTTCTAGCAGCTTTATCTTCTTCTTTTAAAGCAGGTGAGTGTTTCTGGTCCGTTCTAGCAGCTTTATCTTCTTCTTCTTAAAGCAGGTGAGTGTTTCTGGTCCGTTCTAGCAGCTTTATCTTCTTCTTAAAGCAGGTGAGTGTTTCTGGTCCGTTCTAGCAGCTTTATCTTCTTCTTCTTAAAGCAGGTGAGTGTTTCTGGTCCGTTCTAGCAGCTTTATCTTCTTCTTCTTAAAGCAGGTGAGTGTTTCTGGTCCTTTCTAGCAGCTTTATCTTCTTCTTCTTAAAGCAGGTGAGTGTTTCTTGGCTGTGTGGTGGGACGGTCGTCTTGCTGAAAGATCCAGCCTCTTTTCATCTTCAGCAGATTCTGGTCCAGAATGTCTCTCTACTTTCCTCCATTCATTCTTCCTTCAATCATATGAAGTCTGCCAGTACCACATGCTGAAAAACAGCCCCCACCATGATGCTCCCACCTCCAAACTTCACTGTTGCTATGGTGTTTTTGGTGCCATTTCTCCTCCAAATATGTTGTGTCTTATGACATCTGCAGAGTTCAGTTCTGGTCTCATCTGACAAGACTATGTTTTCCAGAATGTCATGGGTTTGTCCAGATGTTGTGTTGCAAACTTCAAACCAGCATCAACCTGCTTCTTCTTCAGAAATGGAGTCTTGCGTGGTGTGCGTGCATGAAGGCCATGGCGGTTGAGTGCATTCCTTCTTGTTTTCTCTGAAACAACTGTAGCTGCTGGTTCCAGGTCTTTCTGAAGCTCTCCACGAGTGGTCCTGGGCTGTTGGAGAAGCTTTCTGATGATTGTTCTGACTCCTCTGTCTGAAATCTTGTGAGAAGCACCTGGCCGTGGCCGCTTTATGACCATGCCGTGTTCTTTCCACTTCCGGATGATGGTCCCAATGGTGCTCACTGGAACTTTCACAAGTTTACAAATGCACCTGGAACCAATGCCTTCAGTGTGTTTGCAATAATAAGGTTGTGTAGGTCTTTAGACAGCTCTTTGCTTTTACCCATCATTCAATGCTTCTTGTCTGACACCTTTGTGATGAGAAACCTTTTTAAAGGCATCAATCAGGACTAAAGCAGCTGATATTACTTTTCACTGATAGAGGACAGGATTACTTTCTAAATACTGACAGACTCCAGCTGCTTTCTTGGCTTTCAGATCTTTTTGTCTCCATTTCTACGTGTTCAATACTTATTCCCTGTTTCACTATATTACACATAACTTCATTTATGGACATAAATGATAGGATTTCTTTGTATGTGTGCATTAGTTGGGTTGTTGCCGACATCTGGGGAAAATTTCATGTCAATAACTCTACTAGAAATATATTTCTGAGAAAAATGATGACACGTTCAATACTTTTCCCCCTGCTGTATATTGGTAAATTATATTGGTTGATATCAGGTCAATATCAGACCAACATCAATATTCAATTTTGAAGCCAATATCGGCCGACACTGGTCACAGGGCAATATCATGCGTCTCTCTAAATTTAATGCAATTATTCCTTGAAAAAAACCTGCAAATGTTAATTCCGGTATTTAACAAATATCAGTTGGTTCTTTATGATTTTTTGTCAACGTTATTGGGAGCCATTGTGAAAGCTGCAGGTTGCAGACCCCCGTTACATTCCCATTATCTGCAGCTCATGTTAAATAAACCTGCTAAATACACAACATTTATCTTGTAATCCAGATGCTGGAACGTGTAATAGTTAGCCGGCACGACTACAGTGCTGCGCTGAGTTTCCTTAGTTCAGACTCCAAAGAGAGATTTTTAAACATTATATGTCCCGGATCAGTTGTGAAAGGTTAGCAAAGATCCCTTCGAGGAGCGTGACACCGTTATGTAACGGGCAACAGGTCTGCTGCCATGCATTATACACAAATACGCCTGCTGACACTTCAAAAGACTCATCTTTTACCCAGCGTCTAATTGGTTGGTGCGAGGGTTTTGATGTTCCAGTGCGATGTCACAGGCTGCTAATTCCACACACACACACACACGTTACACTGTTTCCATCCTCATTTCTCTTGTTGTCGACTGTGAGCCTTTGATCCATGTCAGTTTATGGATCTCACAGAGGAGAAAAAAAAAACAAAAACAAGCCAAGATCACATTTTCCCCGCCGTTTTAATTTATAAAAAACAGCAAACATGACACATTTCTGCTGAAAGCAGAGACCAGCGTTCCCTGGCTTTCCATGGCATGGTGAAAACTGATCACAGACCGCCTAATTTCACAAATAAAAAGGCTTTAATTCTCTGTATGAAGTCAAACAAAGCTTCCTCACTGGGTTAAGGACGCTTTCCTGATGTTTTGGCTCAGCATCTAAAAAAGGAAAACATAAATAAAATCATTTATCGCCGATGAAAACACAGTTGCTGCGTTTTGATTTCACGGCGTATCCAAGTGCATCATTTTATTCCAGATTAGACGTGAACCGTAACTGGCCTCGCCTCTCCGGTGTGCGACTGCGCCCACAGGCTGCAGCGTTTTCTCAGTCAACATGTCCTGTTAAATAAGATTTTAAAAATCCCATGAAAGATTCCTCCTAGCTTGACGCTTGTTATTGGCATTCCCGTGCAGAGGGCCACGTTCTCAAACAACCTGGAATAAATTCCCCCATTAAGCGCCTCAGGCTAAAAAATGCATAAAGTGCATGAAGTGTGTGTTGCATGAGAATGCGGTGGTCACAGAGAGAATACAGATGCTCTCATCCTGCAGCGGACACCGCCTCTAACATGCACACATAAGTGCTTACGCTCGCCTGTTGCAGCGTGCTGATGAATAATGCACGTATTAATCTCTTAATGTATGGAAGATTTACTAATTAATTCAGCATTTCCCTGCTCAAGGTTATATAATTAATGCAGCATCTTTGTAGTTGCAAAACATGGGTAGCATTCTTAATTTGGTTTTGATGACTTTTACCCCAGTTTTCCTTAAATTATCATGACCCCAACCATCTACTCTCACATGAGCACCCCCGCTCTACTTTCAGCCGTGCCACCGTCCTGACAGACCTTCGATGGTGGGAAGGAAACTAAATCGTGGGCTGGGAAGTTTTCGCCCTCCCGGCTGCTGGCGCTTTGCTGCAGCAGCTGGGATCTTTTTCCTGCAGCGGGGAGAGGGATGGGAGCCGCCGCGACAGGGACCCTGCCTTCGCTCAACCGGAGGAGGGAGCTCCAGTTTGGGCGAGCGGTCCTGCAGGGCGTCCTGTGGGGGCTGAGGAGGGTTGTGGCTTGTGCACCCCCTCTGGCCCACCTCCAACTTGGTCCTTTGTTTTTTCTAACAAAATCTGAACGGTCTCCAAGAAGACAGCGCGGGGATCAGTCGGAGGCAGAGCAGGGCAGACGCAACTTTCTCTCAGCTCCAAAGCCTGCAGAAAAGAAAAGAAACACACATTAATTCTAAATAAACAACTAAACCAAGTCACTGCTGTGGTTTCCAAGAATGAGTCAAGTTAGAGCTGCAAGCAGTCGTGATCAGGCCTTTACACGTCTCCACGACAGGATGGGATGCTCCCTTATGGCCTCAGTAGTGCACACATAAACATCCATAACGTCTCAGACCAGCACACGTTACAGTACATGAATATCTGTCCTGAAACAAGATCATACACACAATACTTCATTATGGCACACAAATACACAGCAAATAGATGAAAAGATGCTTTTCATCTATTTGCTGTGTATTTGTGATCAATTATATTAACTTGTTCCTTCTGGCTTCACTCCCTTTAAGAGTGAAGCCAAACATCTGACCTTTATCAGATGTTTGCCTGATGAAGGTCTAGCACCGAAGCGTTGCAAATAAATACATGCAAGTTGGACTGTGTGCGGGAGTCTCACTTGTTTACTTTGGTCGTTCTTTCTCCTACACGCTTGTCGCGCCCTGAAGAAAGGCTTTTTAGCACTTCTCAAATTTAAAAAATGATCTTGTTTCACAATTTTTTACTTTAAAGGTAGAGTCTGAAGTTTCCCCCCTGAAAGTAAACGTTAGACTTGTGCCAGTGAAATCCGTCTCAAACGGTGCCTTCGGGCCTTTACTCGTGTGCAGTGGTGAGTTTGAATGCAACTCTCTCTCCTCCTGCCTGTAACTCGCTCTTTAGCTTTGTTCTGGTCGGGACGTTTCTGGGTGGAGATTTCTGTTTATATCACCAACCAATCATAGAGCTAAGAGCATGACGCTGTGTGGGAATAAGCTCATGATTGGAGCAGACGCCAGTCACTCAAACTCTCGAAGTAAAAAAAAAAAGAAAGAAAGAAAAACGGCGGATGCACCGAAGAAAAGGTAAGAGCTTTAGACGCACGTTGGAAAACCAGGTTAATGTTGGTTTGGCTTTTAGCTGCTTCTGAGCTCTGAAGGAGTCGTTGATGCTGAGTAGGCTGAAGAACGAGGCGGCCATTAGCCTGAGAGGGAGGGGCTCAGTTTAAATATTGTTGTTTACAAACAGAAACGGTGGGGGGGCTATGGACTCTACCTTTGAGGGATTTTTCACTAAATGAGGGACTTGAACTGAGTTTTTTATAACTTGTCTAAAGACATTTCTGCCTGTCTAGAGTCTCAGTATTGTTTCTTATTTTAAGTAAACTAACCAAGTGTAATTATCTTACTGCATGGACGGATAATTTACATTGATTATAGTCTGATTCTGCTCAATTCAGTGTTTTTTAACTTGTATTAAGACCACTAAATTTTGCAGAGTAAAAGACTTGCCAGCTGAAACGTAATCATCTAATAGGAGTCCGAGTCGTTAGATTTTGAGGATCGGCAGATACCGAGTCCCGATCTGATCCTTCTGTAATAAAATAAAATTTGACGCGGAAGAGACAGATACAGTGTTTCCCTTCAGCATGCTGTAGCCATGGTGACACCCCTGGTCGGAGAGGGGGGGGGGGGGTCATCAACACACCAGCCTGATCTGATTCTGAATCCTACTTTAAATCATAGCTTAAAGGTGGAATTGGGGAGTCAGGAGGGGTCACATTTTTTATATTTTTCCTTTCATTTATTCTTATTTTGCTTTATTATGACACCTCCTCTAATCGATGACATTCTTTCAATCACCTTTTTAAAACAAGATATCATACATGTATACACCAACTAACACCAAATTAATGAGGAATTGATCATTTGCGAGTGTCTGTGGAAATCACAAAGGAAACTATTTGGTTATTTCTCCATTTCTCTGAATCATGGGAACGTTCGGTTCTTTATCTGTTGGAACTGTGAAACAACAGATAATGTAATGTGTGTGATTTTACCCAGTTATGTAACAACAAACACAGTTTAACCAGCATAACCTTCTTTTTTTTTTTGTCACTCTGTCTGTCGTGGGTCATGTCACACAGCAGCAGCAGCTTTGTCAAACTGGTGCACGTGCTGTACCAGTAACGCTAAACCAGCACATCGCCGCGCTGCGTCGCCACATATGAACAGTGTGTTACTTATTATGGTGAGTTTATTGTCGTATGCTTTGACAAATGGATCAAACTTTCTGAACTCGCTCAGTTCAGCGCTGCAGCCGCCTTCACTGTAACGTGTGGATGAACAGCTGCTGCTGCGTTACATTTAACCCCGTCCTGCCCGGTGATGCTGCATCATCCAGCTCTGAGCTGCTGCAGGACTCCGGCGGTTCATATGAGGCAGAATCAAACCAACCGCTGCTCATAAAACTGCATCTGACAGGAAAACCACGCAGAGGAAAAAGAGAGATGCTGCGGTCGGAGTTCATCTCCAGCCAAAGAGAGGAGCAACGTCGGCCATGGCCGCCCGCTGCTGCCGTGTCAGTGTAAAGGAAACATTTATCCCATACCTGATCGGGATGTAACAGCCGATTCCGATTGAGTCTGAAACCACGTGATTGGGCCTGATTTCCGATCACGTGATCGGATCGGGACGTCCCTACATTTAGAAAATAAATAAACTAACAGGTAATGAAAAGGTTGTGGTCGCCTCCCTCAGTGTTGCTGCACAAGTTTTTGTTTGAAAACCCAGACCTGACTTCTCAGCAGTTACTCAGCTCCACTCACAGCTGAATCAGCCGAGGGAGGAGGGGGTGGCGAAGCCAAGGGTGGAAGGAGAGGGGGGGGGCTGTTTGCTTAA
>JALJCO010001564.1:0-20697 GCA_023101725.1 Atherinomorus stipes | reverse complement strand
GGTGGTCTTCCAGACCGCGATCACGTTCATGTTGCACTATTGCCAAACGGGCCAAGAATGAGAATCTCAAGGTGGCGCTTGCTTTCAGATTCACTGTAGGTGAAAGCCAAGACAGCTGAACAAGAAGGTTCTCACAACTTTGTTTCCTCCACTAAGCGACATTATTTTGTATGAGGAGCTGATATGCATCAGATCAGATATCGACTAAAGCTTTTACTTCCTCGTAACTCCACGTCTGACCACGAGCCATCTTTATAAGTAGGCTACTGCAGTCCCTCACGTGTGTTTGTTGTCGTAGCGTTTACCCACGTTGTCCAACGTTTGACCTACAATACCAATGCATTTTTTGTAGTCCACTTCCTGTCTTTAGTTCCCTTGAATCGGACCGAGACCTGCGTTTGCAGGCGGACCGAGTCCGGTTGTTTGTTCGGGATTAGAATCTCCGTTTTGTGTATCACAACTCCCCTAATAAAGCGGACTTTCCGAGCAAATGGACTCTGATTCGAATAAAAACAGCTTACTTGAACAAAAAAAAAACTTCCGATTGGGACTTTCGGTGTGGATTGGATATACAGCGTTGTATCCTGACTGCAGTTGGGTCCCTCCCGCAGAACCTGGTCCTGATTGGTTTCACCTTCACTGATACAACCTCCAATCTTCTGACAGGACTTCCATGTGATGCCTCCAGAATTATTTCGGGCAGCCGGTGTTTCACATTGCAACTAGGCTGTTTCACAAAACCTGACAGGCTGATGTCTGACTGCTGCAACAAAGTAACACAAACATGTTGCAGTTTTTCTACTCAGATAAATAGAAAGCATAACTGGAGGTTATGCCAAAACTTCCACAAATCCTCTTCATAATTTGGATTTATTGAATATCCACCTTTCCACATGCTCCCTTTGCACTCCCCTCTCATGTTATCCATGAGTACCCAAATCCTTAATAATGATAATAATAATAATAATAACCTTGCATTTATAGGTGCCTTTCAGACCCTCAACGCATTAAACAATAAGAATTAAACATTGACTTTCACAGCTATGCTGATGATACCCAGCTTTACATCGCCGTGTCTCCTGAGACCTGGAGCCAGTAACACCCTTTTAAACTGTATTTTAGATATAAAGTCATGGATGGCAGAGAACTTTTACAGCTCAACCAGGACAAAACTGAAGTTTTAATTATCGGTCCTGAAGACAAGAGAGAGATCATTTTACCAAAACTACAGAATTTTAATCCTTCTCAATGTGTGAGAAACTTGGGTGTTCTTTTCGACTCTGAGCTGAATTTTATTCCACATATCAAAAATGTCACAAAGACAGGTTTTTATCATCTTAAAAACATCGCCAGAGTCCGCCCATTTCTCTCTCTCTTGCCAGCACGGAGGTGCTAATGCATGCGTTTTATTTCAGTAGAATAGACTACTGTAATGCCCGGCTCTCTGGTCTTCCTAAAAGAACATATCAAGTTTGCAACTTCTTCAGAACTCAGCGGCACGAGTTCTTGACGAGGGACCAGAGAGCGGGGAACACATTACACCAGTTTTAAAATCGCTGCATTGGCTCCCTGTGCATTTCAGGATTGATTTTTTTTTTTTTTTTTTTGTTATACTTGCATGATCCCCCGAGGGGAAATTAGGGCTCTGCATTTCACCCATCTCTGTACTGAGTATCAAAGAGCAGAGGGCTGCTACTTAAAGCTCCCAGGGAGCATTTGAGGCTAAGGACCCTTGCTCAGGGATCCACAGTGTTTAACCTAGGAGTCGTGTCGGGGACTCGAACCCGGATCCTCCGCGCCAAAGCCCACGATGCTACCACTAGGCCACCCACTCCCAATTTTAAGGTTCTTTTAATAGTTTATAAATGTCTTAATGGTCTTGGGCCTTCTATTTATCCAACCTGCTTTTAAAATTATGAACCCCTCGCGGACCCTCAGGTCCTCTGGCACCCGGCCTTTTAGTTGTTCCCAAAGTGAGAACTAAAAGTCACGGCGAGGCCTCATTCAACCATTATGGGCCTCGTCTGTGGAACAGCCTGCCAGAGAACCTCAGGGCTGCAGAGACTGTTGAAATTTTCCTTAAGAAGGGGGCTCAAGACCTACCTTTTTAACTTAGCTTTTCAATTAATTTGTTATTTGTATTTTTGACTGTTTTATTAATTGATTTTTATTTATTTATTAATTATCTATTATCTATCTCTTATATTTGTAGTTTTTATTTGCTCTTATTGACTTTTACTTGGTTTAGTATCTCAAAATCAGCTCCAGTGTTATGCTCATGGGGGTCCTCCATGCTGGAGAGCTCGGCTTTTTTTTGGTCTGTGGGGTTTTCTTCCAATGTGGGGGCTCTCTTGGTTGGGGTGGCTAGGGGTCCTGCTCTGCAATTGTATGGTTGTGGTGTGGGGGCCCCTGGTGGCCGGGACCTGAGGGTCCCCCTGGTGGTGGCCTCAGAGACCATGGTGGCTCTCATGTGGACGGATCCCCAAGATATCGTTTCCTCACAGCAGTGCCAAGCCAGGAGTGTGTGTGTGTGTGTGTGTGTGTGTGTGTGTGTGTGTGTGTGTGTGGGGGGGGGGGGGGGGGGGGGGACACCTATGTAATTGTTCGTCATTTTGTCTTTTTATTGAAATGTTGTTTTTAATATGTAAAGCACTTTGTGCTACATTTGTATGAAAAGTGCTTTTTAAATAAAATTTCATTCATTCATTCAAGAAGGAATAAAGATTTTTTAACAGAAATGAGAAACCATCTTGGACAGTATTTATGGGGAGGTTGTAATAATATTTCTTTCTACCCCATCCAAAAAGTTTCTATTTCTTTTATTTGCTTTAAATTCATTCATCAGGGTAAGCATTAAGGTTTGTGTATGTGAGCTTTGGACATTTCCCAGATTGCTGTCCTTTATGTTGCACCTGAACAGGTAAATAACATTCTGTCTGCAGACGTTTGTACTACAGTCCAGTACAAGTTCATGTACTCGGCGTCAGCAGCATGCTGTCTCAGTACTCTGAAATTAGACTTGATCCGGATCTGCACAGCGTTCAGTAACTTTTAACTAAATTACGGCAAATGCCGCGAGAGCCTCCATTATTGCAGTCTTCATGTTGGAGAACTGGTGAGATGATGCGTTCACGGTCCCTGACGGCTCACGCAGCTCTGGTCTGACCATGAAATCAGACGTAGACAGACGCAGTCCATCCGAACATGGTCATACCCGCGCTCCCGCTGGTGACGTACTTCCTTAGCAACGTGTCTTAGCAACCAGCAGAGCGGCTCTGGTCTGTATTTAACCTCGTTTATTTTTTTCTACAGGTGAAACTTTCCCTGCTGGTTTTACACGTCAGAGGACACACACACCATCCAAACGTAGGTGATGATGATGATGATGATGATGATGATGATGATGATGATGAAGAAGAAGAAAACAGGTCCGGCTATGTTTCTGCTTCGGTCACAGGGAAAGTTTATTTAGTCATTTATGGCAGCAGACTCAGCAAAGAAAACTCAACTGGGGGTTTTCTGTCCTCATGTGCTGGAGACCAGACCAGGTTCAGGTTCTGGTTCTGGGTCTGGTTCAGGTTCTGGTTCTGGTCTCTAACTGTGCTGCGTTCACGGTCCTCAGGACATACTGTGATGGATGAGATGGGGAGATCTCTGAGGGTCCCAGCTCAGTTCAGCTTCTACGCCGACAAGCACTACGTAGCCCACCTGGTGGAGGTAAAGGTGCAACCCGCAGCTTTTCATGGTGAACACAGCAGCTGTTCTCAGTGTGTGTGTGTGTGTGTGTGTGTGTCTGCAGAGCATGGTTTCCAGCCTGGTGATCAGCCAACCTGACGATCCCATCTCCCACCTGATCGACCTGCTGCAGAGGAACAGCATGGATGGTACGTTCACGGGTCTCTGCGGGTCTCCACTGGTCAGGGTTCTGGTTCCTGTGCGATTACTTCAATGTCTTTCGGGACTTTTACAAGAACTAGAACCAGAGTCTAGATCTTGACGTTCAGATGGTCCACTTCACTGTCTGTGGGTGAACAGAGCGCCTAGATCTGCTGAGGAGAGACCTGGTTTAGAACTAGACTTCACTGATGTTTACACTTTCCTCTTAAAACTGCTGCTGGTGGTGCATTAAAAGACCAATTCAAGATGGGAAATTCCAGCTTCCAGCTGAGTAAACTCTGGTGGAAGTTAGAGTTGTGGGTCAGGTAGAAAAAATGCTTGCTGAGGGTCAGTGAATGCGGCATGTCGTGAAGCTGTGGGAGCAGATAAAGATGGAGGATGGCAAATCTTGCGGGGGAGCGTTCCATTCAGCTGTTGGTGTCGTTGTCAGAAAGGCTCAGAGATGACACAGTCTGGCTGTTTTCCTTATTTGACTTTATTTCATTTTATTTTATTTCATTTTATCTTATTTATTTGACTTTATTTTTGTTTTACTTTATTTAATTTTTGTTATTTAAGTTTTATAAAACAGCAATGCAAATATATGTCCATATACATCTGTATTCCCTCGTCTTAATCTTTATTCTGATTCTGCTGCAGTTCCTCGCGTGATGCTGCTCGGCCCTCTCTGCTGTCGGCAAACACACTCTGGTGAGCGAAAGCACACACACACGCACACACACTCACCACTCACACACACTATTTCCTGCCACCATGAGCCCGTTGGTGTAAACTGGCTCATGGATCAGCTGGTCTTCCTGCTTCTTCTTCTGTGGTGGTGTGCAGGCTACCAGGCTGAGTGCTGGGCTGAGGGCCGTCCATGTGACCACTGAGAGAGTCTGCTGCAGGACCAATCAGCAGAGCTGAGCACCCCCCTGAGCAGGTTTGAACTGTCAGAACCAGGAACAGGGTGAAATCTGGGTTACATGATGGGTCTCTGAAGAGACCAGCTGGAGCAGGTTTCCTCTCCAGGTTCAGGACCTAGAGGTCTCTGAGTCTCAGACTCGGAGTCAGATTTGATCCCGTTGTGTTCGAGCTTCCAGCATCTTGGCTGGCCTGTGCGGTCATTTGACCTTTTCTCTGTCCAGGTTCTTCCCACCGAGCTGTTGGTCCAACTGGTTCAAGAGAGACTGGAAAAGATAGACTGCTTCAGCAGGGGTGAGTCTGTTCACACCAACCCTCAGAACTTCATCTAACTCCTCCACTTACACTTCCCCCCTCCTCCCCCTACCTCTATCCTTCCTCCCTCCCATCACTCTCCCCCTACCCCTCCTCCCCCTATCCTCTACCCCCCCCCACACTCCCCCCCCCCCCCCCTACCTCTATCCTTCCCCTCCCTATCCTCCCCCCTACCTCTATCCTCCCCCCTATCCTCTATCCTTCCCTCCCTATCCTCCCCCTATCCTCTATCCTCCCCCCTCCCTCTCCCCCACCTCTATCCTTCCCCCCCTATCACTCCCCCTATCCTCTTCACTCCCCTATTCCTCCACTCTCCCCCCATTATCACTCCACCTCCTTCCTCCCCCTATCCTCTAAATCCTTCCCCCCCTATCCCCCCCCCCCCCCCCCCCTATCACTCCAATCACTTCCCCTCCATATCACTTTCCCCCTATCCTCTACCCCCCACCTTCACTAGTTTCTGCTGAGTCACTGCTCTTCCCACTGAGTCACTGCTGAGTCACTTCTCCCCTCCTCTCTCCCATCCTCATCACTTCTCCCCAATCACTCTCCCCACTATCACTCGTCACTCTCCCCCTATCACTCATCACTTCTCCCTCCACTATCACTCTCTCCACTACTCACTACTCCCCACTATCACTCTATCACTTCTCCCTCCACGTAGTCACTCTCCCCACTATCACTCTATCACTCTCCCACTATCACTCTATCACTTCTCCCTCCAGTAGTCACTCTCTCACTATCACTCTATCACTCTCCCCACTACTCACTCTCTCCCCATCACTCTATCACTTCTCCCTCCATATCCTCTCCCCCTATCCTCTTCCTCTCCCCCTATCCTCTATCCTTCTCCCTCCATATCCTCTCTCTCTCCTCTCCCCCTATCCTCTATCCTTCTCCCTCCATATCCTCTCCCCTCTCCTCTCCCCCTATCCTCTATCCTTCTCCTCAATATCCTCCCCTTTTATTCCCCCTTCTCTCTTTTTTTCCTCTCCCCCCCCACTGAGTAACTGCTCCCCCCTGTCAGGCGGTGAGTCACTGCTCCCCACCAAACGCTGAGTCACTCCTCCCCCGCTGGCTCCTCTGCCACTGAGTCACTGCTCCCCACTGAGTCACTGCTGAGTCACTTCTCCCTGCCAGGCGGTGAGTCACTGCTCTCCACTAAACGCTGAGTCACTCCTCCCCCCGAGTGGCTCCTTTTCCCTGGTGGAGTCACTGCTCCTCACTGAGTCACTGCTCCCCACTGAGTCACTGCTGAGTCACCGCTCCCTGCCAGGCAGTGAGTCACTGCTCCCCACCAAACGCTGAGTCACTCCTCCCCGGTGGCTCCTTGCCAACTGCTGAGTCACTGCTCCTCACTGAGTCACTGCTTAGTCACCGCTCCCTGCCAGGCGGTGAGTCACTCCTCCCCGGTGGCTCCTTGCCAACTGCTGAGTCACTGCTCCTCACTGAGTCACCGCTGCCAGCCAGGCGCTGAGTCGCTGTTCCCCGCTAGGCGCGTGCCAGACCACAGATGGAGGACGTCTGCGTGTGTCTTAGCTCTCTGACGCTGATGATTGTCTCTGTACCATCAACGGTTCCCAGCAGGCCGAGCAGCGTCGCTCCCCAGAGATCCTTGAGCTGCTGTCACATCATCATCACCATCATCATCATCATCCCACGCTGTCAGAGCCGCTACACTCCACCGTCGCTGCTGCTCCTCGTTAGCATCACGCCCGCTTGCTGTCGCTGCTTATCAGGGTCTCTCTCATCAGTTCAGACTCTGTCACAACAACCGCTGACTCGCCTGAGCTCAACTGCTTTCACACACACTCAGACGGCTGCTTCTCCATCCATCCATCCATCCATCCATCCATCCATCCATCCGTCCACCCCCCCCCCCCCCCCCCCCCCATCCATCCATCCCGGCTGCTGCTGCTCAGGATGGTTCACAGTCCCACAGACCCTGACCTCGTCATGCCTGGCCATCAGGTGGCGGTGGTGTCCACATTCTGAGCATGCTCAGTGAAGTCTTTTGTGGTGACTTCAAAGCCAAAACAATGGTTTTATAACTGTCTCACTTCAATAATTTACCAGAACTTTTCCAGAACTTGACCCAAGTGAAAAACTAAAATACAAATGTGACTCAGAACTAAGCGGGCAGATATAAACAAGCTGTTGTTGTTTCCAAAACATCACACGTACCAGCAGGGAAGAGGCCTCATTCATTCCCTAACCCTGTTTCATGACTCAGATGCACAGAAAAAAAGAACTTATAAAGATTTTTCTGATCAAAAACAGAGTTTATATGTGAACATGTAAACTGCTTCTCATGGCAGATACTGATAACAATAACCTATAAGTTCACTTCTTGAATTGTAATATAATCTTCATACCATCTGCAGTTTGTGCTGGATGCAGCGATGAAAAACTCATATTGACGTAGCTCTGTCTTATCTGTAACAGCAAACAGAAAGTTCGGGCTGCTTAAATACTGAAGGCAGCAGTGCAGCTGCCTCCTACTTCGGTTTCCTAAAATCTACAAACTACAGCTTCCTTCAGACGGAAACAGGCAGCAGCTTCTTTTCTTTTTTTTTTAATCAGATGGCCACTTCAACGTTTAACTCTGCGTGTTTATGTGTGTGTGTCTGTGTGTCAGACATTAGCTGTTACTTTGATTTGCTAATGGCTGTTTTTAGCTGCAGGCTAAACTCATCAAACACACACCAGGGACTGCCAGACTGTGTGTGTGTGATGTTTTTATTTTGTGTGAAGGCAGGATGATTGACAGCTCCCATCAGGCCTTTGCCTGCTGCTGTCACATTACATAGCACACCTATCTCCCTGCATACCTGTCCCCCCTCTCTGTACCAACACACCCTCCTGCTGGGATGAATGTGGTTGTTAAACCAGACCGGGATGATAAATGTGGCTGCTAGAAACATCCAAACATCCGCAGAGGTCCTGGTTTCCTTTCTATCTGACCACAGGACCGGTTTTCATTTTGCCTCAGACCATTTCAGATTTACATGCAGGAATGTTAGCCCGACATCTGAGATACGACCCACAGCCGAGTCTGGCATCTAGTTGACCCACGGCCGTGCCCAGTGTCCAAGAGTCGACCTACAGCCCGGTCCAATGTGTAGTCGACCCATGATGGCCGAGCCCGACATCTGAGATTTAACCCAAGGGCCAACCCGGCATTTGGGTCAACCCACGGCTAAACCCGACACCTGAGATTTGACTCATGGCCGAGCCCGACATCTGAGTCGACCCACAGCTGAGTCCGGCGTCTAGTTGACCCATGGCCGAGCCCAGCGTCCGAGAGTCGACCCACAGCTGAGCCTGGCACCTGAGAGTCGTCTCACGGCTGAGCCCGGTATCTATGTCCACCCATGGCAGTTGACCCATGGCTGAGACCAACGTCTGAGAATCGACTCACGGCCAAGAACAAGAAGAAAGTTCTGGCGACTCGCAGTCTGCAACCAGAATTTCTGGTTTTATCTCCTGCATTGGATCAATTGTGAACAGCTTTCTCTGCATCTTAAACACCTCGTTATATCCTCATTTACATCTTCCTGGCTGGAAGACTTATGTAACAAAGACTGTAAGCCATGGATTTTTCTTTTGGAGGCTGCACGGTGGTGTGGTGGTTAGCACTGCAGCCTCAAAGTAAGAAGGTCGCTAGTTTGAGCCCCGGCTGGGGAGGGGGTTTAAACAATTCCAACCATGGCCTTCCTGTGTGGAGTTTGCATGTTCTCCCCGTGTATGCGTGGGTTCTCGCCAGGTACTCCAGCTTCCTCCCACAGTCCAAAGACATGCATGTTAGGTTAACTGATCACTCTAAATTGCCCCTAGGAATGAATGTGAGTGTGAATGGTTGTCTGCCTCTCTGTGTTGGTCCTGCGACAGACTGGCGACCTGTCCAGGTGCACCTGCCTCTTGCCTGATAATAGCTGGATAGACTCCAGCAACCCCCACGACCCTGAACTGGACTAAGCGGTATGGAAAATGGATGAATGAATATATACTGTACATACATGTATTGTTCTGACTATATTGTTCCAACCACTACACCACCCAACAACTGCCTTTTTCCCCACCAGGTGTGACCTAATAACATTTTCTAGGTGACCATGTCCGGACACAGCATGCATTACATCCTTATTTAAGAAAAATCCCCCCCCCCCCCCCCCCCCCCCGATACTAGCCGTGTTTCCATTTCAGTTTTTCACTAAATAAAAGTGGGGGACTGGTGGCGCTGCATTACGAAGGCACGGTTATAAGATGTTATCTTGTGATCACGCATTATTAAACTGTGGCAACTTATGATTAACATATAGGAACGAGAGAACCGAGTCGTGGCCATGCGTTACACGTGTGGAAACCACATAAACAACTGGTGACCAGTTGTTACTGATACATGATGAACTTAAACTACATGTCCAGATGAACACTCTTTGCTGAATTATGGTGATTTACGGATTGTTCATATCGGCCCTATATGTGACGGTAGAACTTCCCCCATCATTTCAGTTCCACAGTTAATGCTTGTAAATCAGTGGCGGAGCCAGAAACTTTTCACTGGGGTGGCCAGGGACAGACCATTACTCCCTTAGGGGTGGCCATAAGTAGATACCTCAGAGTGCATCTTTTATATATTCATATATATTTCATATATAAATTTCAGCTCCTAAAGACCGATACTAATAACTGATAGTGACAACACACATACAGTCATCTTCAAAATTATTCATACCCTCCAACTGAAGAAAAGGCTAAATTCACAATAATAATTAAAATAAAAATAAATTATAATTATAATTTAGTGAAATAAAATATTGCTTTTTTAATTGTGGTTGGAAATCATTTAAAAAACAAACAAACAAAACTGTCACAGACACATGAGAGCACCTTTCCTATGAACTTGGACCAACATACATGTCAACAGGTGCAGACGTCTGTCTGAACATTAGAGAAAACACCTGATTGCAGTGATTGCGTCAAAATGTTGCTCAACAAAACTTTAGCTTCACAGCCCCATCATGCTTGTTTACTTGTTTTATTTTTTGTTTGTTTTTATTATTTCTGTCAAACCACGATTCAAAATCAATGTCATGATTTTCATAGAATTTTTATTTATTATTATTTTTGTTAATTTCATCTTATTTCAATGACAGCTGATTTTTTTCCTTCTTTAATTTGAGGGTATGAATAATTTTGAGGATGACGGTACTTACCTAGGCATACCAAATAAAAAATTCTGACTGTGTGGGGTAGCTTGTTTCTAAAATAAGAAAGAAAAGTGATTTGGAAGCAGCTTGGGGTCTCTGTTACCACTTGAGCACCACCCGGTTGAAGTGTGGGGGTGGCCATACACACTCAAAAACAGAGGTACGAGACAGGAACATTTCTGTACCTGTAGGTACATTTTTGACAAATGTTCTCTCAAAAGTACAATATTGGTCTTTATGAGGCCAGAAGTACCTATATACTATGAAAAAGGCTCCAAAGTAATATAAAGTACAAATTTGTACCATTTCAACCCTAAGAGTACCTGCAGCATTGAAAAATGTGCGTTGTACAATAACTATAAATAGCAGTACTTCTAAACAGTAGTATAATTATAGTTATTATATTATGATTTTCATAATAATCATAGTAATGATTATATGTATAATTATATATGTGTTTGGCCTAATATTTATGTAATAATTATTCATTTATTATTAGCATCTTTGATTGTTGTCATAATCTCTATTTTATTGACTTTTATTCATCATTTTTAATTGGTTTAATTGTACTTTATTAACTCGTACAGCTTGATAAGGTACAAAAATGGACCATGAAGGTACAGAAATGTCTTTCAGAAAGGAACCCCCCAGCAACAAGCTGTGGACCCTTTTAAATACAAATTGGTACTTCTATTTTTGAGTGTGTAGATTTGTTTTTTTTCTAAATGAAGGCATTTCCATTACCAGTTTTTGTTGTGACATTTAGGTTTTGTGAAATTCTAGGTGAAGTAGAAACGCAGCTGGTGATACATAATGTTGGGGGAGTGTGAAATGGTGATGTGTGTGTGTGACAGGGCTGGGTGTTGGACGGGATCCCCCAGACCCGGTGGCAGGCTCTGAGGCTGCAGCAGGCCGGCGTCCTCCCTCAGCACGTTGGTGAGGGCTCCACACATCCGTCACTTGAACACGCTTATCTGTCATTTCTTTTTCGGGAATGTCCACACTGTCTCTGCTGGTTTCCAGTGCTGCTCGAGGCTCCTGAGGATGTTCTACTGGAGCGGAGTCGGGGCCGGCTGGTCGACCCGCTGACGGGAGGTGAGTCGGGTCCAGCTCAGTCTGCTAACAGCAGAACTTACAGATGAAATAATGATCATGGCATCACTTCCTGTCTGCAGACGTCTACCATGAGACCTTCATCTTGCCGACTGATGACATCATCGCTCAGCGTCTGGAGAGGGGGCGGAGCGTGTCAGAGGAGCAGCTATTGGCTAAGTTAGCGCGTCACCGCTGTGAGGTCACAGGTCTGAAAGCAGCCTACAAGCACGTTCTGAAGATCATCAGCGGGGACCAGCCTCATGCCGACGTCTACCACCAAGGTTCAGACACAAACCGCTCCGAGCAATCAGAAAACCACATGACCAAACCCAGAGGAGGAAGCTTCTAGAAAAGTTCCAGCCTCCGTGAGAAGCCAGAACTTTCTTATTGTTCTGGAAACCTCGACAACAAAATGACGTCATTTTGTTCTCGTGGACGTGATTGAGGATGTCTTGTGGTTTGTTGTAGAAACCTTGACTGAGCAGAACTTTCTTCTTGTGGGGCTCTGAGAAGTATCGTGCGATTGGTCGGACATTTGAGGTGGGCGGGGTTAACACGGAGACACTTGGAGCTGAGTTATTTCTGCAGATGCGAGGTTGAACGGATAGTTTTAATAAACAGCTGATGGAGGTGGTGAGAAATTGCTAATGTAAACAACACAGGTGACACCACCAGCATGTGAGCAACCCCATCCTGCCACAGGCGAAGTTTGTTGTAACTGTGTAATCACGGGGTCAACACCAGTGTTTCCCACAGACCAGCCAGCAATGTGTGGTGCTCCCCTGATTCTGGGGGAATCAGGGTTTGTGGTGTCATGGTGGTTAGTGTAGTTGGTCGTCAGGGTGTTTCTAAAGTGTGTGAAGCGGGCGGCGTTCAAACACTTCCTGAGCTGCCATATTAAATATACCCCTGTATACTGATCTATTGTTCTTCAAAGTTGTTTGCTGAGTCCGTTTTAGAGCTGCAGGAAGCATCAGAAATTATTATTCAGCTCAATCTTAGTTCTTTAGAGGAAGTCCTTAAATATAACACAATTATTTATATTTTTTTGCCAGAACTCTGGTTTCACGATTACATAAATATCTTTCTTAGCAAGTTCTAATCTCTCCTTTACTAGTGAAAACCTCCATCATCCTCATCCCTGCTGCTGCTCTGGTCTAATGTCTCCTATCTGACCTCCTCTCTGTTTGTAGCAATAAAGATTTCTTTTGAATACCTGGAAAGCAGTAATGAGCAGAAGTTCTGCTCAGAAATCAAATCAAATCAAGTTTATTTACAGGACTGTCTCAGAAAATTAGAATTCATGATATTCTATATTTTTTTAGATAGGATACAGGACTGTCTGTCCTGTAAAATTAGAATATTGTGATAAAGTTCTTTATTTTCTGTAATGCAATTAAAAATACATGAAATTGTTTTAATATTGCTGATTATGGCATACAGCTTAAGAAAACTCAAATATCCTATATCATGAAAGACTTGACAAAAACAAACTTTTTTCATGTTCTTGCAGCCTCACAGGCAAGAAGAAAGTTCTTGCTTCTTGTGGAGTTTGTGACAAGCAGTTTGTTTGGAAAAACTCAGAAGTTTTCTGCCGTTTGTTGGCTCTGACTGGTTTGCTGGACTTGACAAGCACACCGTGCGTCAAGTCTTCTGCTACCGCGTACTTACATTAGCGCGTGTCCCATGGTGCGCTCAAAGATGGCTCAGCCATCAGGTTACCGCATGTTAATGACAGATTAAACCAGGGGTGTCCAGCTCCGGTCCTCGAGGGCCACAGTCCTGCAGGTTTTCCACGTCTCCCTTCTCCAACACACACCTGACCCAAATTCATGTGCTTTTAGATTCATTTAATTTGAGTCAGCTGTGCTGGTGCAAGAAGGCATGAAAAACCGTCAGGACAGCGGCCCTTGAGGACCGACTTTGGACACCACTGGATTAAACTGTTGTAACAGCTGAAAAGCGCGGGGGACAGAGGGGAGGAAGTGCGGCATTTACCATGCCTTCATCACGTCTGTACATGTGCGTATGAAAGGAGAAGGAGTGCAATGAATGAACGGTATGATGTGGGGATTTTTTTTCTTCCAAAATCCAATTCGTGGTGCTTGAGTTGAATCTGTGGCGGTGCACCACACATTGGTCTATGTGTGGAAAACGCTGAACACCATCCCACCTCCCTCCCTCCCGGTTGCAGACGAAGCCTCTTGTGGAGCGTGTAGTGACCGGACAAAAACAAACTTTTTCTTGTTCTTGCAGCCTCGATGGCAAGAACAAACTTTGAAGTGGTTGTCGCATCCGCATTTCTGCTGGTCCCAGGTTGAACAGCTGATGGAGGTGGTGAGAGAGAGTGCCACACGTGGCATTCAAATACATGGACACACAGCGTGCGCAACCCTGCCCTGGCATGAACGAAGCTTCTCTCAATAAATATAAAATGTAAAAGTAATCCCACCTTGTCTGTGACCAGGCTTCTGGTGGAGGATGTAAACTGGAACAAAACTCTCACGGAGTATGGAACGAGCTTTAACTGTTGCAGGACATCTGCAGCTTCTGTCCAGAACCACCAGTCTGCTTCTGGGACTGAACTCTGGTAATTCAGTGCTGGTCACGCTGATGTGTGTCCATGTGTGTGTGTTACCAGTGCTGTCTTTTGTCCGGACTCGTCATCGCCCCAGGACTCCAAGAATCCTCCTGATGGGTCCACCAGGGTCAGGAAAGAGCCATCAGGCCAAGCTGCTGTCAGAGAAGTACAAGATGGTGGACGGTAAACACACACTCATACTTAGTTTGTAGGGTTCTGGTGCAGGTCTGGTTTAATACAACTCTTGGCTCAGATCAGGACTCTGTGATATTTGGGTTTCAGTCTCAGGTGAACCAAAACCTGATCAGTTTAGGTCTCCATCAGTCTCCCTCCCGCTGTCAGGATGGATCTGATCTTCATCTCTGATGTTGTCTTTATTGTTTGATTAAATTTGTAAAGTTTTATCATTAAACGTGTGTGTGGGTATGCGTGTGTTTCAGTGTGTTGCGGTCACCTGCTGAGGTCTGTTGCAGCTGACAGTTCTGGTCTAGGAGCAGAGATCCAGCTGTACCTGGATAATGACCGCCCAGGTAAGGAGTCTGTGTCCCAGCAGGTGGTCCACAAAGATCTGTTCTGTGGTATGGTTCTGATCAGCTGATCAGTTTCATGAAGTCCACAGCAATATGGGTCTGGTCTCACTGTACTCCTCATCACAAATTCATTCACCAGTTCAGTTTCGTACGTTTAACTTGATGCCGCTGTAACCTCACTGATCCTGGATCAGCAGGGATTGAGTTATTGATCACTGTTGCAGTTCCAGACTCCCTGGTCCTGCAGGTTCTGGAAAAACGTCTGTGCCGAATGGACTGCAGTCGCAGAGGCTGGATTCTGCATGGTTTCCCCTTCGACCTGCAACAAGCCAAGAGCCTGCAGGAGACCCAGCACCAGCCCAACAGGTACCACATCTACCGCCTACCTAAAACCCAATGGGTACCACCCACCCAAAACCCCAGAGGTACTGCCTCTACCACCCACCCAAAACCCAACATGTACCACCTACCCAAAACCCAACATATTTCACCTCTACTACCTAAAACCCGCCAAGTACCACATCTACTACCTAAAACCCAACAGATACCACCTCTGCCAACCACCCAAGAACCCAACAGGTATCGCCTCCACCGCTCACCCAAAACCCAACAGGTATCGCCTCCACCGCCTACCCAAAACCCAACAGGTATCGCCTCCACTGCTTACCCAAAACCCAACAGGTACCACCTACCCAAACCCAACATATTTCACCTCTACTACCTAAAACCTCCCAAGCACCACATCTACTACCTAAAACCCAAGAGATACCACCTCTGCCACCCACCCAAGAACCCAACAGGTACCACCTCTACTACTTAACCAAAACTCAACAGGTACCACCTCTGCCACCTACCCAAAACCCAACAGGTACCGCCTCTACCACCCACCCAAGACCCAACAGGTACCATCTCTGCCACCTACCCAAGACCCAACAGGTACCACCTCTGCCACCTACCCAAGACCCAACAGGTACCACCTCTACTGCCTACCCAAACCCCAACAGACCACCTCCACCACCCATCCACTACCCAACATATAACACTTCTACGACCTAAAACCCACCAAGTGCCACATCTACTACCCTAAAACCCAAGGGATACCATCTCTGCCACCCACCCAAAACCCAACAAGTACCACCTCTACGGTACCGCCTACCCAAAACCCAACAGGTACCGCCTCTACCACCTACCCAAAACCCAACAGATACCACCTCTACTACCAAACCCAAACAACTACTAACTCTACTACCTAAAATCCAATGGGTACCACATCTACTACCCAAAACCCAACAGGTACCACCTCTACTACCCACCCAAAACCCAACAGATACCACCTCTACTACCGAAAACCAAACAACTTTTAATTCTACTACTAAAATTCAGCAGGTACCACCTCTACCACCCACTCCAAACCCTAACAGGTACCACCTCTACTACCCACCCAAAACCCAACAGATACCACCTCTACTACCTAAAACCAAACAACTATTAATTCTACTACTAAAATTCAGCAGGTACCACCTCTACCACCCACTCCAAAACCCAACAGGTACCACCTCTACTACCCACCCAAAACCCAACAGATACCACCTCTACTACAACGAAAACCAAACAACTTTTAATTCTACTACTAAAATTCAGCAGGTACCACCTCTACCACCCATCCAAAACCCAACAGATACCACCTCTACTACCTAAAACCAAATCAACTATAAACACAAAATTCAGCAGGTACCACCTCTACCACCCACTCCAAACCCTAACAGGTACCACCTCTACTACCTAAAATCCGCCAGTTACCACCTGTACCACCGACCCAAATCCCAACAGTTATAGGGTTTTTGGTCAAACAAAACCCCCCGTTTGACCAAACAACTCAAACAGCTGTTTGAGCAGCGCCCTATATACAAAGGCTTCCTGTCCTCAGTGCAGCCCAGCCCAGGTTTGATTCCCGTCTGGATCTGCTGCATGTCATCCCCTACTCTCTCTGACCCCCTTTCCTGTCCATCCATTATCATATAAATAAAAGGCCACTTGAGCACAAAATTCTTAAAACACACCCATTGTGTGTACTACGTAATAACTACCCCTGTTAGTCTTTTATAGTAGCTCTGAGTGTGTGTGATCTTTTCATGCTCTGGTAGCTATTATGACTTGGGTTGTTCTCAGCTTCTTTGTCTCCTGTAGGTGGCCCTGGATATTTTCAGCTTTATTTTTTTGCAGGTACCTGTAGATGCTCTCTGTTATGTTTTCCTTGCCAGTGAAGCAGTTGACTGTTTTGGCATATTTTTGTCTTTTCTTTCTTCTTTTCCACTGCTCTTTTTCTAATTTTGTTTACTCCTTGTCCCTTTCTTTTCTTAACTTTCTCCTTTCTTCTGGTTCAGGAGCAGCAATATTATGTCAAATTTACTTATAAACAAGCATAAAATAGAATAAAATAATTATAGTCGGGTTGTCAAGAAGAGCCTTATATTCATAAAGCTCCTCTTTGGCAAAAGGAAATCTGTTCGACACATTTAAGCAGCCAGATCATCATCTTGCTGCAACCATGCTGGACAGATACAAGTCGGAAAACAAACAAACAAACAAAAGAAGAAACACCTCTGCTGTCCACCCCAAAACCTCCTGGCTGTTTGCTTTCAGAGTGTTCTTTCTGGAGCTGACCGATGACGTTTGTCTGGAGAGAATCAGCCTTCAGAGCCACAGATCCAGTCAGCAGGCAGAGGTTCAGTAAACCAGTTCTCCCAGCATGATAACTGGTTTTCCTGTTAGGCACCACCATGCATGTATGGACCCGCCTGTGTTTCCTGCTGCAGGTTTCAGCTGTGACCCGACCCGCTTCGAGGCTCTGGGGTCCAGAACAGACTGCAAACCAGACCTGAGGACCGCACCGAGACCGTGACCCAACGGCTCAAACAGTACCGGATTCGGTCTGTTGCTTTGCAGGTACAAGCATACACACACATCCTTGCACTTCTATCTTTGTGAGGACATTCATTGACACAATGCATTCCTAGCCCCTTACCCTAACCTAACCACCACAACTGATTGCCTAAACCTAACCCTTGCCCTAACCTAACCAGAACCTAATTGTAACCTAAACTCTAAAACCAAATCTTGACCCTCAAAAATGTTTTTTTCCTCAGACAGACCATGCCATATTCAAGGATGGCCACAAATTAAGGCTGTTTTGTGTATTTTCCATGTTGTCAAACTTTGACCTTTGAACCCAGGGGTCTCAAAATTTACACAGAGGTGTGGGGTCATGGCCAGATAAATTCCTGAAAGATTGGTGCCCCTGAGTTTCTCCCTTTAAGAAATATGACACTGGAAACTTTACATTTTCAGCACTCAGCATCAAAAGCACAAAGGAATCTTGAGACCTTGCGCTTTTCGCTTGCCCCCCAGCTCCCCTTGACCCCCCAGAGCTCATATTTGCTTCCTGCATCCTGGACTTTTCCCCCCTTCTTACCTTTGGGTTTGGTAGTTAAAAATTATATTGGTTTGGACCATGTCCCTTCCCATTTTCAAGGATGGCCACAAATTAAGGCTGTTTTGTGTATTTTCCATGTTGTCAAACTTTGACCTTTGAACCCAGGGGTCTCAAAATTTACACAGAGGTGTGGGGTCATGGCCAGATAAATTCCTGAAAGATTGGTGCCCCTGAGTTTCTCCCTTTAAGAAATATGACACTGGAAACATCACATTTTCAGCACTCAGCATCAAAAGCACAAAGGAATCTTGAGAATTGCGGCCTTTTGACTGGTCCAGCTTGGCTCCCATTGACCCCACAGAGCCCAAATTTGCTACATGCATCCAGGACTATCCCCTGATGCTACCCTGAGAGTTTGGTGGTGCTACATAAAAGTGTTGTGGGTACAGACCATGCCATATTCAAGGATGGCCACAAATTAAGGCTGTTTTGTGTATTTTCCATGTTGTCAAACTTTGACCTTTGAACCCAGGGGTCTCAAAATTTACACAGAGGTGTGGGGTCATGGCCAGATAAATTCCTGAAAGATTGGTGCCCCTGAGTTTCTCCCTTTAAGAAATATGACACTGGAAACATCACATTTTCAGCACTCAGCATCAAAAGCACAAAGGAATCTTGAGAATTGCGGCCTTTTGACTGGTCCAGCTTGGCTCCCATTGACCCCACAGAGCCCAAATTTGCTACATGCATCCAGGACTATCCCCTGATGCTACCCTGAGAGTTTGGTGGTGCTACATAAAAGTGTTGTGGGTACAGACCATGCCATATTCAAGGATGGCCACAAATTAAGGCTGTTTTGTGTATTTTCCATGTTGTCAAACTTTGACCTTTGAACCCAGGGGTCTCAAAATTTACACAGAGGTGTGGGGTCATGGCCAGATAAATTTCTGAAAGATTGGTGCCCCTGAGTTTCTCCCTTTAAGAAATATGACACTGGAAACATCACATTTTCAGCACTCAGCATCAAAAGCACAAAGGAATCTTGAGAATTGCGGCCTTTTGACTGGTCCAGCTTGGCTCCCATTGACCCCACAGAGCCCAAATTTGCTACATGCATCCAGGACTATCCCCTGATGCTACCCTGAGAGTTTGGTGGTGCTACATAAAAGTGTTGTGGGTACAGACCATGCCATATTCAAGGATGGCCACAAATTAAGGCTGTTTTGTGTATTTTCCATGTTGTCAAACTTTGACCTTTGAACCCAGGGGTCTCAAAATTTACACAGAGGTGTGGGGTCATGGCCAGATAAATTCCTGAAAGATTGGTGCCCCTGAGTTTCTCCCTTTAAGAAATATGACACTGGAAACATCACATTTTCAGCACTCAGCATCAAAAGCACAAAGGAATCTTGAGAATTGCGGCCTTTTGACTGGTCCAGCTTGGCTCCCATTGACCCCACAGAGCCCAAATTTGCTACATGCATCCAGGACTATCCCCTGATGCTACCCTGAGAGTTTGGTGGTGCTACATAAAAGTGTTGTGGGTACAGACCATGCCATATTCAAGGATGGCCACAAATTAAGGCTGTTTTGTGTATTTTCCATGTTGTCAAACTTTGACCTTTGAACCCAGGGGTCTCAAAATTTACACAGAGGTGTGGGGTCATGGCCAGATAAATTCCTGAAAGATTGGTGCCCCTGAGTTTCTCCCTTTAAGAAATATGACACTGGAAACATCACATTTTCAGCACTCAGCATCAAAAGCACAAAGGAATCTTGAGAATTGCGGCCTTTTGACTGGTCCAGCTTAGCTCCCATTGACCCCACAGAGCCCAAATTTGCTACATGCATCCAGGACTATCCCCTGATGCTACCCTGAGAGTTTGGTGGTGCTACATAAAAGTGTTGTGGGTACAGACCATGCCATATTCAAGGATGGCCACAAATTAAGGCTGTTTTGTGTATTTTCCATGTTGTCAAACTTTGACCTTTGAACCCAGGGGTCTCAAAATTTACACAGAGGTGTGGGGTCATGGCCAGATAAATTCCTGAAAGATTGGTGCCCCTGAGTTTCTCCTTTAAGAAATATGTCACTGGAAACTTTGCATTTTCAGCACTCAGCATCAAAAGCACAAAGGAATCTTGAGAATTGCGGCCTTTTGACTGGTCCAGCTTGGCTCCCATTGACCCCACAGAGCCCAAATTTGCTACATGCATCCAGGACTATCCCCTGATGCTACCCTGAGAGTTTGGTGGTGCTACATAAAAGTGTTGTGGGTACAGACCATGCCATATTCAAGGATGGCCACAAATTAAGGCTGTTTTTTTTTTTTTTCTTTTTTTAAAATTTTTACTTTTAAACCCAGGGCTCAAAAAATTAAAAAAAGGGGGGGGGGGACGGCCAGAAAAATTTTGAAAAATTGGTGCCCCTGAGTTTCTCCCTTTAAGAAATATGACACTGGAAACATCACATTTTCAGCACTCAGCATCAAAAGCACAAAGGAATCTTGAGAATTGCGGCCTTTTGACTGGTCCAGCTTGGCTCCCATTGACCCCACAGAGCCCAAATTTGCTACATGCATCCAGGACTATCCCCTGATGCTACCCTGAGAGTTTGGTGGTGCTACATAAAAGTGTTGTGGGTACAGACCATGCCATATTCAAGGATGGCCACAAATTAAGGCTGTTTTGTGTATTTTCCATGTTGTCAAACTTTGACCTTTGAACCAG
>JALJCO010001562.1:0-15313 GCA_023101725.1 Atherinomorus stipes | reverse complement strand
CATATCATGACACTTCTCTGACTCTAGACCTGTCAGTCACTCTGCAAATTGCAAACCAACAGTGAAATCTGCTGTCTGTGGTGAGCCTCCATCGAAGTTATAAAGACGCACGCTTGTTAAAAAGCATAATAAAGTAGGGAACAGTCATATTATTAAATATGAATAGAATGGGTTTTTAATAGTTGAATTAAACTGGAAAAGATTTATTTCACACACACATTTTTTAATTTCCACAGTTTTCCATGACTTCAGGGCCCGACAAAATTCACTCACCTCTTCCTCACAATCTCAAAAACCCTCCTGTAAAGTAAACCTATGAGAAAAAACGTTTAATTACTATGGCACGGCCAGTGTATTGTAATGAAAATCTCTCGTAGTTGCCCTTCTCTTGTTTATATTTGCAGCTCTTAACATAAAAAAATTAATCTAAAACATTTTTTCTAAAATATTCAATATTTGTGGGAAAACGTTAAAAAGCTAAATGATCTGATATTAAAGGTAAAGAAAGGAGAAAGGAAAAATAAGTGAATGCATGCATATTTTCTAAAATTACATTATATAGTTTGCTTAGTGATTCTTTTGATGCCTTTTGTAGAGTTAATGTTATCTTAAAGCAAATTCCTGGTATTAAAACTTCATTCATAGTAGTTGTAAACCCTGTAAATAACTGCTAGTATTTGGAATCGCCTGCTTTCTCTCTCTTAAAAACGTGCATTTTAGGCTGACCAAGTTATTCCTTGTTGTAAACATGAAAAAGCAACAGGTATTACATTTACTCTTCAGCTATAATGCATCATGTCTGTGTAGAAATGATGACTACAAATCCAAGGGGAGTACTCAAAAGATAAATATTCACAATTACAGCATTCTCATTAGAGCATGTGACCTTCAGGCTCTCCCTCTCCAATGATCGTCACAACCACGTCTGACACTGGCCTTTCAATGGAAGATTGCTCACCACCACCTCAATAACAACATCACAGACATTCAGGTGGAACATAATCATCTCAAGAGCAGCGTCGGGGCAGTAATCTGTCCTGCTGGCAAGAAGCTGGAGAGCTGGTGATTATCTGTATGAATGAGCAGACAGGATGTGAAGTGGACAACTGGACCCCGAAGGTAAAAGAGATAAGAAATTGCTAATTTCATTTAACAGGTGCTGTTAAATTGAGCAAAGTTGAACAAAATATGGAAAAGTAAAATGACAAAAATAGGCTTTTCCAGTCCAACATCGAGTGTGAGGGGAGATAAATCACTGCTCAGCTTTCATACTGGAAGAGCGCATAAGCTGTTTCCATCACAGTTTTTCAATAAATAAACGTGATATTTCCAAAATGTATACAATTATAAATTATATATATATATGTAAAGTGTATATTATATACAGTGTATATATATATATATATATATATACATATATATATTTACACATATATGTACACACACATACATACATATATTAAAATAATTCAAACCCTCCCACTAAAGAAGAGGGAAAACAGGTATTTTAGTCCACTGATCATGTGCAAGGTGCTCTAATTTGTTTGGTACACTTTTGTTTTTTAATTTTTATATTCAACCACATTTAAAAAGCAATAGGCTTTTTATTTCACTAAATTATAATTTTGTACATTTTTATTTATCATTCGTTTCTTTTGAGAACGAGGCAGATGGCCGCCCTACCTGAGCCGGGTTCTGCTGGAGGTTTTTCCTCCCTGTTAAAAGGGTGTTTTCCTTCCCACTGTCGCCACCACTCTGTGCTTGCTCAGGATGGGGGATTGGACCGTGTCAAGCCAAGATTTGATCCATTGTGTTGGTTTCCTCAGCTAGGCTATTACGAATCTGACTTAAATGTTTCTGTTTGTTAAGCGCCCTGAGGTGATATTGTCATAATTGACACTATACAAATAAAGTTGAATTGAAGTGAATTTGTTTCTTGTTATGTGAATAACTATTGTCAATTTAGCCTTTTCTTTAATGGGATGGTATGAACAATTTTGAGGACGACTGTACGCACACACAGGCTACACACATTTAAATGAAACTTTGTCAAGTTCTCTGACATCAGCAAACACTTTTATACTATTTCACAGTTTCTTTCAAGTTACCACAATTTAGATAGGTTATGTGTCATCAAACAGAATGAGAGGTGAAGGCCTTGTTCTGCGACCGCCGCTTTCTCAGAGTCTGGACTCATGACCGTTGATTCCTTATTTCCACATTCTGACCTGTATGACGGGAAGTGTTACACAGTGTGACTGGTAAACACTTCACAGCAGCTGTTACCGACTGTATTAGAATCTTGTTTGGGCTTCAGCAGGAATCTGTCCATGACTGGAAACATTTCTTTTAAGCAACGCGTTTCTTTTTTTCGCCACTTCAACATACGATTCACTCACGAGCCATGACCAAAATATCACACAGGTTTGATTTTCTTGCCACTTACGATTTCTGATCGGGAGCTCGTCACGAGTTGCCAATTGCCTCTCGTGACCGCCTAATATACAGCAGGACACACAATTTGGCCAAGAGTTGGCCTGATCACTAAACTTGTTGCACGACTGGAAAATCGGCTCAAAAACAGCCAAAAATCGCACAGTGTATGCCAGGCTTTAGGAGTAGTGTTTTTTCTTAGTTGCTGGTCTGTCATCTGGTACCATAAACCAACGCAGTGTGGTGTTAGAGTGGAAAAGTTATAAACTACATGATCTCGGCTGCTGTGTAGCTCAACGGGAGCTGGAAGCACAGACTTTTACTTGAACTTTGGAAACATCTCAACACGTCATCAATGTAAAAGTCACTCATCTAAAGTAGCGTGATGATGTCACTGCAGGTGATTCTCAGCACACGTCTTGTCATCTCACTGACCTGTCCTACAGTTTATTTCACCATGAAGTGAGTGAGCCACTCTTTGTGGTAACCTTTTCATTCATGATGCCATGCGTTACATCAAACCAGCACACATTGCTCCCTGGAGCCAGCAGCTATGGAGCTGATGGAGCATGTGACTAGCAGTTAGAACTTGCTAATGTCTGGAGCTCATTGTTGCAATGTTCTCCCTTATGGAGGAGGCCTGATGAGGAAATAATACTCCTCATGCAACTCAACCTTGAAATTAACGGTGAATTATGTAAAAGGACCTGTTAAAACTCGGCTAAGCCACATCAGAAACTGGCAGTAATTGATTAAAGTAGCAAGTTAAATAGAGATGGGTTAGCTGGACAACAGATAATTGGACTAATCACAGACCGGTGATGGCACACCCAGCCTATGGCAGACAACCATATACAAAACTCAGAATATTTAAGGTGGAAATGAAACGGTCAACCAAACTAACTTTATTTACTAGACTAAGTCCTGGTCTTATCGATAATTACATACCAAACGTAAAATATAAGCATATAAAAGAAAAACACAGCAATATTTTATGTTTTTATGGTCAGGTTCCATCTTCTTGCTATCTCAAACCTACATGTAAACACAGGTAATTAATATCTTAAACAAGATGAAATGCTCATACACAGCTGGAGCAGATGGAATCTGTAGTAAGATTTTAAAAGCCATTGTAAATTAAATAGTTGAGCCACTTGCTCACCTAATAAATTTACCTTTACAGCTCGGCATTGTTCCAAAACAAACTAAATTGGCTAAAATTACTCCAGTATACAAGTCGGGGGATAAAAATGACATTGAAAATTACAGACCCTTATCAATTTTACCAACTTTATCCAAAGTATTAGAAAGAGCAGTTTGTTCAAGGGTGACAGAATAACTGGAAAAACACAATATTCTGGTATCTTACAATATGGTCTCAGGACATATAGTACGGTCATCTTAGATCTAGTTGAAAAAATAAATGATGCTTTTGACAGAGGAGAATTTGGTATTGTAGTCTTTCTCAATCTCACAAAAGCATTTGATACAATTGATCATACAATTTTACTTGGGAAGTTGTACCATTACGGTGTCAGGGGCGTTGCACTTCAGTGGTTTGGGGACCATGTTTGTGGAAGACAGTTATTTGTGAACATAAATGAGTTGAATTCAGGAATGGAAAACATAAACCTTGGGGTCCCTCAGGGGTCCATTCTTGGCCCTCTTTTTTTTTCTTGTTTATATAATTGGTGGGAATATTGGGGGAGTGGGTAGCGTAGTGGTAGCGTCGTGGACTGGCCACGCCAGCATACTGGATGATGGGCATGAAGAGAATGAATAAATTATGGATAAACATGGATTATTCTGTTGTTATGGTACATTCAACCTGATTTTTTTGTGTTTTTGTAGTTTTTACTACAACAGAAAATTAATAAATAAAGGTTTTATGTGTTAGGTCTTATTTATTACTTTTTCTTTTATTATGGCAATTTGTGAGTTTTGTTCTGTTTTATTCATTATATTTGTGCTCCACTACCATATATATATATATATATATATATATATACTGCCTGGCAGGTTAAAGCTCTGGTGCCTCCAGTTTGGCCTCTTCCCACATCTCATGTGGCCCTTAACCATCTATAACATCCCACTTTCCAAGGTTGAAGGGTTGGAGCAGTTAGTCAGCTCCTTTGCCAAAAAATGGCTTGGCCTCCTAGGTGCATTACCAACACAGCACTGTATGGGAATGGAATTCTGGAGCTACCGGTTGTCCAGTCTCACAGAGGAATACAAAATGTTCCAAGGTGAGGCTGGAAAATGACTCTGGCAGAGTCTCAAGATCCGGTGGTGGCTCAAACCATCCCCACCTTGTTGGCTGGAAGGAAGTGGTCTTCATCTGTTGCGACTGAGCAAGCAATAGCTTCTCTTAAGCATCAGGAGATTGTGGGTCGCACGCAGCTGGGGAGAAGTGGCCTTGGAACTGGGGAGAGCAGACCATCCTGGCTGAAAGCAACTCCTTCACAGCGTCGTAGGCTGGTAGTTGATGAAGTGCGTCGGCAAGAGCAGGTAACGAGATGCACCAAAGCAGTTGCGCAGGTAAAACAGGGTCAATGGATGCGGTGGGAGGATGTTGAGAAGAGAAGATTCTCATGGAAAGAGCTGTGGGGAATGGAGGCACATCGAACTAGCTTCCTAATTTGCTCTGTTTATGATGTTCTCCCATCCCCCACCAACCTCAAACAGTGGTACGGAGAAGATCCCGCATGCCCCCTGTGTTCATCTCAAGCCAGCCTGAGACACATTCTGGTTGGTTGCAAGACCAGCCTATTGCAGGGCCGTTACACCTGGCGGCACAACCAGGTGTTGAGATGTCTTGCGAGCAGTCTAGAGGCTAAAAGGTCCACTGTCAATGCCTTACTTGTTCCACCTCACCAATGTACACCCTCTATAGCTTTCATTGGTGCTGGTAAAACACCAAAGAAAGTTCAGGCACCCAACTCACATCCTGGACAGCTGGCCGCGGCTCGGGACTGGAAGATGGTAGCAGACCTGGACCATCGCCTCTGCTTCCCCATGGAGATTGCTGCAACAAGCCTCAGGCCCGATCTTGTGCTCTGGTCCTCCTCCCTTCGCTCAGCTTTCATAGTTGAACTAACTGTGCCCTGGGAAGATGCCATCGGGGAGGCCTATGAACGGAAAAGCTCAAAATATTCTGAGCTGGCAATGGACGCAGAACAGCATGGATGGAGGACCAGGGTCTACCCAGTTGAAGTCGGCTGCAGGGGATTCGTGGGCAGATCAACAACCAGGCTGCTGAAAGATCTGGGGATCCGAGGTCAAGCTATGCGACAGACCATCAGCTCCCTTTCCAGTGCTGCAGAGCAATCCAGCCGCTGGCTCTGGATCAAGAGAAAAGACAGTGTCTGGGCTACCAGGGAGTAGCGGTAGCAGCTTAGTATGCAGGGGATCCAGTGCAGACGGGGGCACACTTGGGACGCCAGGTGTTGCCGATGAGCCCTCTGGAAGTGTCGGGGGCTAGTCATCGAAACACTGATGAAGGGGGGTGCCCTCCCGATGACCCCAATGAAGCCTGTAACCCCCTGCCCATAATACGCTCTCCTGTAACCTGGTGGAGTGGAAAGCTGACCCTCATAAGCGTGAAGTATATGGTCTTAAGGGATTGAAACACCTAGTCCTACTGTCGAACTGAACTATGTATATATATATATATATATATATATATATATATATATATATATATATATATATGTATACATATGTATAATACATATATATGTGTTTGTGTGTGAGAGAGGGAGAGACAGATCGGGATTTTTTTAAGTAATATTTAAACAAGTATAAATAATCATAAAATCAATAGCCTGGTACAGCCTGACCAGTGCTATGTATGAGACACAGGGCAAGTTGGACTTTCCATGTGCCTTATACATGGTGCTGGTCACGCTGGCGTGCCAGGATATAAAATCACTTTGTATGCATGTGGATGTGTGTATGTAAATGAAATAATCTCTGCCCTGTCATAAATATCAGATATAAACCAAACGGCTTGAAAATCGGTTGAAAATTGATTCAGTCATGGTGTATTTAATCGGGGATAGATCTCTGCCTACATTCACTAATGCAATGAGTGGACGCGGCTTCCCCTTGCCAAAGATGGCGGCTAAGCTGACGTATCGCTCCAATGGACAGCAGCGTCGGAGGCAGCATCTAGTGATATCCGTGGCTCCAGTGTCTCTCTCATCTGGCAACACAGCACTGACGTAGTACTCTTCACCTTGCTGGCCAAACAAATGGAGAGAATAACGTTGCGTTCTTTGCTGCTTGGTTGAGAGATCATTGTCTGGCTTTCTGCTCAGACCATTGGACCTGCATTAGGACTCCAGCTTCTCTGAACACCTGAGACCAGAGACCACTGGGACAAGATGGCTGTGTCTGGAGTGTCTGGCTTGTCGTCTGTCTTTGACAAGCTTTCTGCTCGTGTTATTTCCTTTAACTGTCCTTCAAAATAGCAACTCTCTGGTTGTGTATGATCGGCAAACTCTCATGAATCTACGCTTTTCTACCAGGAACCTAGTGGAGCTTGATTCTAATGGTCAGAAAGCTCTGCCACCCTTCCTGTCAAGGATACCTTCCTACCTTTCCTACCTTTGCCTTGCTGTGGTGGCAGCTCCTCAGAGGAAGCACCATTGTCGCCACGGCAAGCACAGAGGCTGGCAGAAAAGACTCTTTGGCGGCACTCGGTCGAATTACTGGCTTTCCATGGAGTTCTCCACAATTTCCTTCCTTTCTGTTACTCAGTGGGGTCCATCAAGCACTGGTTGGTTCCTGTTATGGGCCAAACAGAGCTGCACTGACTTCATCGTCTCCGCTCTCCTCGGCACCAGCTGCACGGAGTGAAACTGCAGAATCTGCGACTGTCCGCCGGGCACAGGGGCGCCCGCAGAAATTTTTTCTGGGGGTGGCCACAGGGTGGCCAGAGAAAATAGCAGGGTGGCCAAGGGTTATTAAAGGATAGCTTTTGTTTCTTTGAACCTGGACTTCATTTCTGGAATTTATAGAGTAACCTACATGCATTTACTCATCAGCAACATTTCTGCATCACTCTGACTCCTTTGGACACTATTTAGTTTAGTCGTAGATCTGCGTATATCCATATAATGGCAGTGAAAGGGGCAGAATGAACGGGCCTCTGACATTATCTGCACCAAACTTCCTTAATTTCAACAATACACTGTAAAAACTCAAATCTTATCAATGTCAATCTAATTTCTAATCAAAATATCTCACCACACTCAAAATAGAACAAAACCACCTAAAAAGAAACATTTCAGTGAGATATAGGAACTTGTTTTAAGACAAATGCATCTTATTTCAAGAAATATTATAAGAAAATTTCACTTGGAAGAATTTTTTTTTAAACCTATTTTAAGAGTGGCTAGGACTTTGTTGAGCTTGCATAATAAGCAGTTCAGTGTGTGTGTGTTGCAAACAAAATGACTTCACAAAACTTCACTATGACAACCTTGCTCACACTGAACACCAGAGCTGAAGACGCCTCAATTGTAATATGAACAAACTAAATGGGGGTAGAGTGGTGTCGGCCCATAGAGGGCGAGGTAAGTAGGTGCTAATGTGAAAGGGGCATTAGAAACTGGTTGGGGCAGTTCTGGGTGGCACCTTCCTGGATGAATTTGCATAAGAAAGGCTGAGTTGATTAGGCGTAACAGACCTGGGGGGGACTACGGTAAAACACCAATGGCAGAAGGTGGTAGGTCTAGTGTACTATTTTTATTCATTTTATTTTTATTAGTCTATAAAGATTTTGACAAATATAAGCAAAGCCTGCTACACCATATTAATAGTACATAAAAATTGATGTAAATTAAAAAAATATAATTTTTGCAGGGGTGGCCAGTGGGGTGGCCAGCTTTTTGTTCAGGGGGGCACTGGCCACCCCTGGCCACCCCTTGGGGGCGTCCCTGGCCGGGCAGTCCAACCTGTCATCGCCTCGGCCTCGTCAGTGACTGTCAGGTTTGGCCTGGTGAACGCACAGTCCTTATCGAATAAAACATTCATCCTGAAGGATTTCTTCACCTCTAGCTGGTTGGATTTTCTCTGTGTGACGGAGACCTGGGTAACGGCCGGTGAGTCAGGTATTTTTTCTTAACTGCTTCTATTTTAAGTCACGGTGGACGTTGGGTCAAGGAGGATGAATGGTGAGTGTGTACAAATGTTAATTATTCCATATCCCCTCGTTTTAAAGCTTTGAACTTGATCTCGTTGAGTACATCTGCCCTCATTCTGTATTGTGTGCGGTAATCTATTGCCAACCCAAATACATATACAGTAAATACAGCAAGGACTTCCTGAATGAATTTTCTGAATTTCTAGCTATAATAATGCCTATTTTTGACAGAGTCCTCATTGCTGGAGATCTTAACATACGCGTGTGCTGTCTTGACAAACCATTGACAAAGGACTTTCTGACTCTTATTGACTCTTTTAATCTTATTCAGTGTTGTCGGCCCAACTCAAGAAAAGGGACACACTCTGGATCTGGTTCTATCTTTTGGTTTGTCTGTCTCCAGTCTGAGGATTTGTGACATACTGTAGCTTTCTCTGATCATTTGCCCATTGTATTTGACATTAACTTACCTGGTAGCTTTGTGAAACCTTGTGTTTCTGTCTGGCAAGTTAGAATTCTAAAACCCATCAACTGCCTCTTGGTTCTCAAATTATTTTTATGAACCTTGCCATTCCTGAGAATCAGGATTCAAATGGGCCCAGTTCCTAGCTTTATTCAACACGTCACACTGCACTGAATGTGGTTGCTCCTTTGAAACCCAGGTTGCCTAAAACTAAGGTGAGCCATGGCTAGATGAATCAACTCGCCCTGTCAGACGTGAATGCCGAAAGGCTGAGCGTAAATGGAAAGCTGACAAGCTCCAGGTGTCTTTTCAAATGGTAAAGAACTGCTGGCATCACTATCAGGCTACTGTGAAAGAAGGCAAAAGAAGATATTTGTCTAATATTCTGTCAAGCTTCAACAAGCCTCATGTACTGTTCAACACTCTAAATAGTGTTCTTAATGCTTCACAAAATGTTGGCACTTAACCCTCGGTTGAAAACTTTCTGGATTTCTTCTGGGAGAAGGTGAAGATGTTCTGCTGTCTTCCACCACTTTGACCCTGTAATGTTACACACTTTGACTCGAGATTTGCTGGTGGCCTGTATCCCCCTGGGTCCCCTACCCATACCATCCCCACCTCACTTATTTAAAGAAGTTATCTCCACTGAGGGTCCACATGTCCTTGCTGTTATCAGTAGCAGCCTGTAACCTCAGGTGTAGTTCCAAATGATTGGAAACATGCAATAGTGCATCCATTATCAAAAAAAAATCCCAGTTTAGTTCCTTCTATACTGGCTAATGTTAGACCAATCTCCAAGCTTCCTTTTATTCAAAAGGTTTTTGGAGAAGAGAATTTATATTCAGTTGAAAGAGTTTTTAGAAGCAAACAAAATCGTATTTTTCAGTCATTCAGGCAATCCTAGTTTTCACGATGGTTCAGTATTCAGACCAGTTCCAAATGCAGTTTATCTTTGAAGCCCTTCTGTACCCCAGTAGCAGATCATAGTGGAATGGAAATGACCCAGTTACATCAGCAAGGGTCCAGTAAACTATCTGCTCCTCAACAAGTCTATTCATGAAAAAGACTTCAGGCAAAAACTGAAAGATTTAAGGAGGTTAAAGGGGGAAGCCATGGCTGGTAACACTACAGTTATGAGTAGGGATGTAGAGATTCACCGATCTGACTCGGTGATCCGACACAGACATGTGAGATGCGACTGCACCGGCAGCTTTAGTGTGCATCGGATACAACTGGCAGCTAACAGTGCAACGTATCTTTCTTGGTGTGTCTGAATCGGTAAAAACTCATGGCTACACCGATTATTACATAGTTTGTCTCCGTCACACATATTTCCGAGGCTCCTTGAGCATACCATCACTACCTTTTAAGTTTATTTTTTAAAACACGGGAGCAGCTGCAGCAAGTAAACAGCAAACATGGAGGGAGGAGGCAGCAGGTGAAGAGGATATGTGTAGGATCTCTGAGGACACAGCCTAAAGTTTGAGCGATACTTGGAAAACTTGACAAGAAATCCGTGGTTTGTAAACAATGCCGCGCTGCTACTGTATAACCGACTGTATAAAAGACGTCAGCAGCATGGCGAACATGCGGTGGGCGGCATGGTGTGTGGATACCCCCACCCCTTCCCCTCCACATCGTCCTCAGATGAACATAAATATGAGGTGAGCAGAAGCAGAACTGGTGTGAAAATGATCTCGTTTTATTCTTTAACAAAACAAGACTTCCTGACAGCATCTCTGTACCAGAGTGAACTGCATCAGTTTAAGATGATTTATTAGTTTGATTTATAGAAAAAAATCTAAAAAATAAGTATTAAAAACATCCTTCACAGGGAAAGGGAGAAGGTAAAATAATTGTGATGATTCTTAGAAACCAGATGGAGACTGGTAAATGATTTGTTTTGGTGTCGAATACGGTAGTTTTGAATCGCAGAATTGAATCGAACTGAACCGAATCGAATCGTATTGTATAAAGTCAACGCGTTGTCAAATCATTAGTGAATCCATCGCATCGGCAGGAAGCTTCACTGTATCGTGAATGTATCGTATCGCTGGTAGCTTATCGAGATGCGTATCGAATCGGCCTCCTTGGTGGGGATTCACATCCCTAGTTGAGTCACACCTCATTTAAATGTTGTGTTTAATTGTGAAAGTTTACACAAAAAATAAAATTGCTAATATTGACTGTCATACTAAACATTTTGATTTAAAATTCCATTTTCACAATAAGACTCTACTAGTCCAACAAAGTTCATGACATCCTTCTCTTTTTATACAATTAATTTTTTATTTACTTATACTATTTCTAATTTGAGGTATTATAAAATTGTAAATATATAAATAAAACAACAAACACAGATTTACTATGTGAAGGTACGCTGCATGTGTTTGTTTGCCAGCTGATGTGAGAAATGTTTATTCAGTACTTAAAGCTCCTACACAGTCGTTTTTATCACTGCAGTTTAATGGAAAAGATGAGGGAAGAGGGGGTTGGAACATTATGTTCTCTTGGTGTTATGGAAATAACGGCCTTGGCTGTAGACATGCAGCACGATTAAAAATGCACTGTCATGAAACTCATGAATAATTAAATTAATATTAGCTATAATATTGGCTGCATGGGCAGAATATTGTATTTGCTCTCAGTGAATATGGATCTAGATGAAATTATTAAGGAGACTGATCTCTTTCTCAGCGCACATTATTCATCATCCCAGAGCTGGTGGACTTGCATATCATCCCGTATGCTTGCATGTTGTCTGGTAAAATTCAATTACATGAACTGCAGTCCTTCATTGTTACTGTGTTATCAAGCAGTAAGTGGATAACTGTTCTTATGAAGAATGCTGTTCCACTGATTCAGATTTATCCCCACACAATACAACTACATCAGGTAAAAAATTACTTTTTAAAAGGGCCTATTTACAGTGAAATGTTTTATAAAGCTTTTTTGGAGGTAATACTGTCTTTGTTTGAATGGGCATCAAGAAAATACAGAAAAATTCTCACAAAAGTTTAACTGAATTGATTATGCTGAAGAAATTCAGCAAATGTACCAGGTCTCGTATTGTGGATGAAGTCTCCTCATACAACAGACGCAGCTATGATGCAAATCTGACTGTTTCAGATCATCACAAGACTGAGAAACTGTAGTTTAAACCCTACTGCCTTATACGGAGAAGTAATGGGAACATTGGGAATGAAGAAAATGAACAATCGTGAAAAACTGAGGAGAAATTACGTTATTCAAATAAATTATTGCATTATGATAATAATTGCACTAATTGTAATCTGTACAAAGATATGAAAAAATATTCTTATTCAGATGTATTCTTTTTTTGTGACACTATTATCATGTCATCGTACCAGACCAACCAATGGTAGCAACAATTAGGGGTGTGACAACATATCTTAAAAACATGGAGGAAATCTGGAAGGAACATCAGTGGAAAACTTTAATTGTGGTAATAAGTGAATAAGAAGATCACGGACGTTTATTTCACGTTTATGTCCTGCAGCCTTTAGTTTCATTTGCAGGACATGCGAAGGCTACGTGGTCTGTACAGTCCTTAAACAATATCAAAAGCCAAATATATGACAAAATAGAAAAGTGACCACCTTTGAAAGAGTTTAGTTTTTTAAAACATTATTTAAGAAATCACAAGATTTCCGTATTATTCCACAACTTTACCCCCGCCAACACTCCCCCACCCCATCCTCCTCCTGCCCCTCCTGCATAGCCAGCTAGTCCCCGCATATCCGCCCCCCCCGGCACCCATGCCCCCCCTCCCTTCAAACCCAAGCCCGCACCCCCACCCAGGCCGCGACACCCACAATCCCCCAACCCCGCATTCACGCCCCCCCAGTCACACACCCACCCACACACACCAAGGACGGGGACCACGGGGCCACCAGCCCCCCCCCCCCCCCCCCCCCCCCACGCCACAAGTCCACCGCACCCAGCCCCCGGACCACACGAGACCAACCCGCACAAGACCACCCGCGCAGGCCAGCCCCAACCGACACAGCGGCTGGGCAGGACAGGCACCCGGCGTGGAAAAGACCCGGCCACCCCGCAACCCCCCACCCCCACACACACACCCCCACCGGCACACACACCCGCACGCACACAGCAGAGGCGCCCCGGCCCCCGGCGCAGTGACTAGACACCAGGTCGTGAGGACCGGCCAAAACCAGAGGAGGCACGTCCCGCCGGCCCGCCCCCCCAGCGCCAAGCCGGGTCCCCCGGCCCCGGAGGCAGGGGCCACCCCCGAGCACCGGGGCCCAGGACCCCCCGCCCCGGGACGGCCCCGGCCACCCGGCGCCGGCCGACAGCAACCGGCCAGGGCCCCACCAGCGACCCGCCCACCGCCGCAGAGCAGCCCCAACCGCTGACCCCCATGCCCCCCATCGGGCTGGATACAGCCCCGCCCCAGCGGCGAGGCAGCCCAGACCCCCCCCAAGTCACCCGCCAGGGATCCATAGCCATCAAGCACTCGCCAGCACCCAACCCCCACATGGCCGAGGCCGCTCTCCTACACCAACGTTAAGTGATGGAGCTAATCACAGGGGACCAGAGGGAGTGGAATTCATCTAACTGGTTCTTAGAGGAGGCAGACATCGTCTCAATACTGATATGGTCTACTAAGAAATTCCTAAACTGGCTAATGCTCAGATTATTTTTGGATTTCCAGTTTACCAAGATAGTTTTCTTTGCATTACATAATACAGTAAGTATCATATGTGCATAGTTGGTTACCGTGTTGATCTCATCCAAGTCCCCCAGTAAACACAGTGTGGGGCTTGCAGGAAAGTTACACCTGAGCCACGTTGACAGGTCATCACATACCTGAAGCCAAAACCTCTGGACAGGTGGACAAGACCACAAGGCGTGAAGATAATTGTCTGTTGTATTCTCATTGCAGTGTAAACAAATGTTTGAAGGTGACAGACCCATCTTGAACATCCTCTGTCCTGTGTAATGTACTCTGTGTAAAACCTTGAATTGCATCAACTGCATATTTGAGTTTTTAGTCATTAGGAACGTGTTTAAACATATCTGTGTCCATGTGTTTTGGTTAAGGGTTCTGGACAAGTCAGCCTCCCACTTCGAAGTTGGAAGGGAAATTGAATCATCCAGTTTTAATAATAATCTATATATTTTCGACAGTAGTTTGGGGACAGAGAGATTCAGAATTCTGCTACCCTGACCAGAGTCTGCAGGATCAGTTGGTTAGAGGTATATTTTTTGCTTAATATAGATTTAAGTTGATGGTATTCTAAGAATTTAGTACTACTGATCCCGTATTGTAAGGTGAGTGTATTAAATGACAGGAAATTTCCATTTTCAATGATATGTTGTAATTGTTTTACTCCTTTATCTTTCCAATGCACAAAATTAATCATTTTCTTGTTTTGTAGAATATCCAGGCTATTCCAGATGGGTGTGAGTTTACATGGAATAATAGAAGACTCGGTTAATTTCAGGAATTCCCCACCATGCTTTCAGAGTAGAGCAGATGTTGATACTTTTAAAGCATTTATGAGATCTGACTGCTGAACTGCTGAACGGCAAATCAGAGACATCCAGATCCTCACATAATGCTTGTTCTGTGTCTAGCCAATGGTTCATCTAGATGGGTAGGTTTCAGCCATTTGGAAATGAATTGTAGCTTATTTGTTAGGAAATAATAATTGAAATTGGGTGAGTCTAACCCTCCCGGTCTTTTACCTGTTGTAAGGTTTTTAAACTGATACGTGATGGCTTGTTTTTCCAAAGGAATTTGTAAATGTGAGAGTCCAGTGACTTAAACCAACTGGAGGAAGGTTTGGTGGGTATCATTGAGAACAAGTAGTTAATTTTCGGTAGAACCATCATTTTGATGGTAGCAACTCTCCTATGAGTGATAAGGGTAAGTGCTTCCATCGTTGAGATCTTCCTCTATTGACTTTAATAGCTGGACATAATTTAACTTTATTAACTCTGAAAGTTGTGGAGAAATATTTATTCCTAAATATCTGATATTACCAGACTGTATTGTGGTGTTAGGAATGTTTTCTTTAAAAGTACAATCAACAGATAAAGCTGTAGTGTTGGTCCAGTTAATAGAGTACTCAGATATCATTGAAAATTTATTGATCAATATGATTGTCTGGGAGAGAGATGTTGATGAGTTCTGGAGGAAAAGCAGTATGTCGTCTGCATAAAGAAGTACTTTATGTTCTAGATTTTTGCCGGGGATCCCTTTAATATCTCTGTCCTGTCTT
>JALJCO010001560.1:0-19320 GCA_023101725.1 Atherinomorus stipes | reverse complement strand
AGTGACATGGGCGGGTGGTCCTTAGGCTTAGGGAGGGGGTTAGGGTTACGTTCCACTCATTCCTACGGTGGGCGTGGTTGTGGGGGCATGGTTTGTAGTGGCTCCGGCTGCAGCCAGGTGCTACTTGGTTTGCCCCTTGGGGAACACAGGAACACCCCCTGATATCCAGCTGTATTAAAAAAGTCCTCCAGAGTCTTGCTCAGCATGAAAGCGAGTAGAAAATGAACGTACACCATTCACTGTTCCTTTAGGCATTGTTTCTTTCCATTGGGTAGCAAAAGAAATAAAAGTCTTCTGAGAATGACAGCTTTTATTTTGCAAAGCACACATGGCACCGGAAGCGGAAGTGCGACACGGAACCTTTCACCGACGCACCACCTGCTGCAGGACAACGAACGTTCCAGTTCATACGTTAGAGCGGATGTTGTATCTTAAGCTGTGTCCACTTCAAGCGTTCAGTTTCGGGTTAAATATGCGCCTCGCCGCTTTGCCGCAGCTGATTGCGCTTTAGATTAGATGAACATGGAGGCGCGCTTCGGCAGCGAAGTGGCGTCGATTGTGGAAGTCGCCATCCAGGCGACCGTGACGGTTTTCAGGGATGTCTGGGCTAAAGAGGCGCCAAACACGGAGTTAGAGGAGGCGAAGCTCGGAGAAATCCAGGAAATAGAGAGGTGTCTGGTGGCTCACATCCACAAAGTGTTCACGGAGGTCTGCTCGGAGCTGTGCGAGGAGAACGAAGCTCTGCGGGCGAAGGTGGAGCAGCTGGAGGACGTGTTGCAGCGGAAAGCCGGGCAGCTGGAGCAGGAGCTGGAGGCCAGGGTCGGTCAGCTGGGCAGAGACATGGAGCAGCTGGAGAAGGAGCTGAGGACCATCAGCGAGGGCAGCAAGACGCACGGAGGGTCGACCCAAATCCCGCTGCAGGACGTCTCAGTGACAGGTTAGAGGCAGGCATCGATCAATTAATCAGAGTGATGATGACCTGAAACTGATCTGTGTGGTCCGGTCTGAGCTGTCAGCCTGGAGCAGCTGACACGAAGAGCTGCTTTAAATCTGAACACGTGGATCAGCAGTGTTGCCTGTTTGTCTTTGTAAACTTAATACTGAACATGACGGATATGAAAGCTTAAATAATGGACAGAAGCTACATTTTCCTCTTTTATTTGGCTTCACAACTTGCTCTACCAGCTCTACTGCTTGAGTTCAGTGAAAGCTCCTGGTCTGCCTCTTCAGTGAGATCATGGTCTGCCAGCAGACAGATGCTGACATCTGCTCCATCAGTCCAAAAAAATGATATTTCAAACCTGCTTTCGTGGGTCATATTGATCTGACCTATTTCTCCACTCCAGATGGCTGCTGATTGTTTGAAGCAGTTGCTCTCAACCATTTTTCTACAAACTACCCCTTGTGAAATAGATTTTCTGCCTAGTACCCCCTAACTACCCCAAAGTATGTATATATTTATATAGAGAGAGAGTTGGAAAAATAGATTGTAGGAAAAAAATAGGCTTTACACGATCAGGATTTTTTAGGCCGATCACCAATCCGATCATGTGAGGAAGCAAATATATCTATTTAAATAGCTCGTTTACCTGTATTTATTTATAGAGTTTACTGAGAATCATAATAAGGATTTTTGTTTCCATTTTTTGTCCTGAACGGACTGAGATATGAAGGTTAAACATCACTAACCTCTAATGGGCATTCAGGTTTAATCAGGACAAACCAAGATAATTTGAACCAGTGGCACAAATAACAGCCCAGCTTAAACAGTCATAACTGAGATTATTTACAGTCACAGTGCAAATGAAGGCAGTAATGCTGCTTCAGAAGTTGGGGCTCCCATCTGATGACGTCATATCAGTGGTCAAACTAACCGAGTGACTGTTTCCTCAGAAGAACCTCGACGTGAGAATGAACAACCCGCCGCAGCTCATGTAGTCCGGTATCTACAGAAGGGCTGGAATATATTTGCTGTGGACGCATGCGTCAGCGTCAGGAGCGTTTGTGTACATACCTGCAGGAGCACGCGAGGAGCACGCGGCGGCCGAAACGCTCAATACTGGGTCTCCGCGGTCTGAAGTCCTGTTATTTACAGTCTCTGATGGAGACACGGAGACAAACACTTGTGCTGCAACAGTTTAAGGGTAAACTGTTGTTTGCAGAAATGCAGGAAATGCGCTGCGTCCTTTCAGTCTAAGAGCTGACATGTTTGCAACCGGCGTCGCCATCCTTCACGTGTGGCGTATTTGGGATTGTAAAAAACTTTATTGAATCAGGTGTTTCCTTCTCCACCTGTTGACAGGTGTGCTGGTCCACTGCTTATGGGAACAGGTGAGAAGTGCTCTAGCGTGTGGGACAGTTTTGTTTGTCTGTTCTTTTTTTAAGTTATTATTTCATACCACAATTCAAAAGCAATATTTTAATCCACTAAATTACAATTTTCTGAATTTTAATTTATTATTAGTTTCCTTTTATTTCTTGTTATTACTATTGTCAATTTAGCTTTCATTAATTGGAGGGCATGAATAATTTTAAGGACTGTTCGAACTCAGTTTATGAACATACACTTAAGTTTATTGAAATCTTTATTAGATTTATTAGATGAATTTTATCGAAGGATATTTTTTCATTTATTTAAAAAAAATACATATTAAAAAATTTCATGTATTCCCTGGAATGCTTTGAAGTAATCCCAGGGTTGCCCCCATTTGAGAAACAGTGGTTTAAAGAAAAGCGTTTGTAACTGTCACATTTGCATCTAAACACGTTTAAAAGTGTCAGTATAAGCCAGTTTAGAGATTAAATACATCATGCAGTACTGAGTCAGAGTATTAAGCCATCTCTCATTTCATTTCATATATTATAGAGAAACATTGTAGGGCTGGGAAAAAAATATCGATACGCTGAAATATCGCGATATTTTCATATGCTGATACCATGTCAGTAATTTAAAATGTGGTATCGATGTATTTTACTAATGAAATCTCGCGAGATTTCGTCATTCAGTCAAGAAATCTCGCGGGATTTAGTTGGTAAAATAGATCAATATCACATTTTTGAATATCTATATGAAATCTGCATATGAAAATATTGCGATATTTCAGTGTATCGATATTTTTTCCCAGCCCTAAATTGATTTATGGAGTCATGTAGAAACATAGATGGAAATGCAGTATATAAAGGCAAAAACAGAGTTGGTATATTTCTGACAATCTTTAAATATTTAGGACGAGCACCTGTATTCTTTGAGGAGTTTTCTCGTCACTTTAAGTTTTACATTTACTTTTATTTCAGAGGACAAGGTCCAGAATTACAAATAACCCTGACAACTAAAATCAAATTAGAAACAAATCATCCTGTTTCATAAATCTGCAGTGATGGGATTAATACAGGCTCTTGCTCCAGTTTGTCAGCCTAAGAAGTCATCAGGTCTTTTCAAAGCTCATCTTTGGATGTCGTCTGTCTTCTGTTGTTTTCTGCCAAGACAATTCCCACTCCGCTTCAATGAAAATTGAGTACAGGACTGAAAGGGATTATAAAAGTTGCCAGTATGCAATGAAAGCTTTTAAATACCTCCTGAAAGCCTGGCGAACTCCTGCTCTCGACCACTTACGGTAATAAGATGACTGTAAAATCTGGATCAGCGTTTGCAGGGTGTTTAGCAGGCGAGCACATTCTGTAATTCATCCGAGTGAAAGTCTGTGTGTCATCACTTGTCCATTTTTGTTGCCAGTCTCCACCAATCAGGCGACTCCAGAATCTGACGAGAAGAGCTCCCCCCCGAACCCACCTCCAGGATCAGCAGGAAGCACGGAGGTGGTCCCCGGCCCCCCAGCTCCCTCTGCCACCGTCTCTGCAGCTGCAGCAGCCCCGACAGTATCTGTTAGAGTTCCTTCTGCTGCCGCGGAGCCGTCGGTGGATCCCGGTCCAGTCGTCCCCACGTCCTCGCCCACTGTCTCTGAAACAGCAGCCTCCCCCGGGTCTGCGGCGCAGGACTCCCCCAGTCCAGACTCGGTCGTTGCTGCTGTTCTGGACTCTGCAGAAGAAGAGGTGGGGTTCCTCTGCTCTTCAGATTCATGCTTCTCTGGAAGCAGCAGTGTGTTGAAAAGTTCAGAGTTGCAGGACTGCTCGCATCGTGCGAATAAAACGTGAGACAGTGCCAGTAAAAAAAATTTTTAGCTACTCATGTAAGACCAATAAATTTGCTCTTTTTTTTAAATGAATGAATGCATCTGCATTCGGAGGACTTCGTCCTTCCAAGGACGGATTTGAAGACCACTTATGTCACAGACCAAGGCTGTCCAGATCTGACAGCTCCTTCAAATGCCGCCTTATTTTCCCCAGATTTTAAGGATGGTCTGATATAGCCTTCCTGCCTAATCCTATCCCAAGATGCATTGCAGGCCAGATGCGACATTCCACAGCAAAGGTGTCTAAATTTAAGAGACATTTTCATTTTATTTATTTTATGATTTTATTGTATTGCATTTGCTTTTGATCACGAAATTAGCTAAAGTTAGCATGAGACTCTTGAAATCTTGTAAACTTTACAAAATAAATTTCAGGGATGCACGATATAATCGGCCCCCTATCAGTATCGGCCTATATCGGCCTTAAGACTGAGTATTGGACATCGGCCACCCCTCCGATATTTAACCGATCAGCCCGCTGTTTCTAAAGTCTAGAGAAAAAAAAAAACTCCTTCAAAAACTTATTTTTTACAGACTTCAAAACTTCTAAACACTAGAGGTAAGAAAAAATATTGATACACTGAAATATTGAGATACTTTCATGTGCTGATATCATATTGAGATTTTAAAACGCGGTGTCGATCTATTTTACTCACGAAATCTTGCGATATTTTATCGTCACAAAATTTCGCGTAAATTCACCAACATTTTGCGATATTTTCATATGCTCATTTCATATTGACATTTAAAAACGAGGTATCGATCTATTTTACTCAGGAAATCTCGTGATATTTCATCGTTCTGTTACGAAATCTCGTGAGAATTCATGAAATATTGTCATAGAACGATGAAATCTTGTGAGATTTTGTAAGTGAAATAGATCGATACCGTGTTTTAAAACATCAATTTCATATTGGTATATGAAAATATTGCGATATTTCAGTGTATTGATATTTTTTCCTACTCCTATTTATCAAAGTTTCGGAAACGGATAGCAAAACTGCTATTTGAAATGACTGCTTATCTCTCTCAGCTATAATATTGATATCGATGACGGTTATTGGCCACATGAGTTTAAAATATTGGGATATCGGGTATCGGCCCAAATTCCAATATCGTGCATCCCTAAGAAATTTACCTGGATTTGATTTTCTCTCAGCCGGAGTAGTAAAAAAATGCTGCAGATGGTAAAGCTGCTGTAACTCTAAAATCAGCAGAACAATGGAAGCTGATATTTTCGAGCTCCTTTTTTTGCTTCGGTTTAGTTTGTTGCAGTTTCTAGGCAACGAGAGATATTCTGAGGAGGCTAGACCGTTCGACTTTAACAGCCTGTCACTTCAGCCTTACGGGGTCAGAGGAGGACCTGGCCTACGTAGACCGGGTAGTACGTGTCCTTATGAGGACCTAGCCCCTGAATTTGGACACTGCATATTTTTTAAGGAGCACGCTTCCAGAAAGTGTCAGGCTCTCAGAAAAAGATAGAAAATCAGACACGGAAGCAGTGTAAAGCATCTGGTAAATTTCAAAGTAAAAGCCCCCTTCAGATTTGTGATCGCTACATCATTACAAGTACAACTGATTAGCAGTCAATCGGTCAGTGAGTCTAACTTTATCCTGGACCAGTGGACGAATATCCAGCCCTGTCATCATTAGCTGCGTTTACATGGCGCAATTTGGGTCCGATCAAACGCCAATCAGAATAAAAATGCGTCGCGTAAACATATCAGCTGATCTGATCGGCCTCGATCAGAAAGAATTTTCAATCCAATCGAGAGGAATGGTTTAAACCTTTTTACAATCAGATAGGCAGGAAAAATGAAGCACATGTAAACACTCATTCTGATCATTTCTGTGGAGTTTTGTCTTTGCGTATGCTTGAACCACGTGGGGGCTGCGTGACGTAGCAGATTCAGGGAAGATTTGGCGAAAGCAGAGCAGAACAGGACTGTGCTGTAAGGCCTGGGATATACTTGCTGTGGACGCAAGCGGTCTGCGCCGTCTGTGAATATACTTGCTGCAGCACTTCGCTGCTGAAACGCTCAATACCGGAGGCCACCGCTAGGAGGAGTACACAGCACTTCATGAGAATGTAAAAAGGTCAGTCTGCCGGTCAGATTGTTTTTCTGGGGCATACGTGAACGACCCAGGTGTATGTGGAAAATAGACAATGTTATTGCTCTCGAAGAAGAAACGATCATTTTACTTTTGCTACTGTGAAAGAAAAAGAGGTCGCTGTGCAACGGAGAGGAAATATCATATAAGTGTCTGTAGTTTCGGACCAGGTCCGAGAGACGCTCTTCAAAACTACTCGCCGACGCCATTGTGTTCGCCAGTGTTTACCTCTGACCTCGTGTTCACGCTTTTTGTACGCACGAGCACCTCTAGTGTTCAAGTCAATATTGCACCACGCGCATGCGGCACGTTACCTCGCGTCAACGCGAGCGACCTACGTGCCGTAGGTACGCTGGGAACGCGTGGGCGCCATGATGCGTACGCGGACGCGTCGCCAACAGCAAGTATATCCCAGGCCTAAGGCAGCCCCAAACGGACGGCACCGCGTATCAGAGCGTAGGCAGACCTGAAGCTGTAGCTGCACCTTTCCAGAGCGGCTGCGTTCATGATCACGTGCTTCTGCGGGTCTGGTATGGACCTGTTATATGGCTGGATTTCTTTAATCCCCACTGAAAGAGTTAATGATTATTGAGCATTTCGATGGTCAAAAGATAATTTTAAAAAAGAAAACCCCTCTTTTTACGAACTAGGAGCCATTGCGCATGTCAAAATCATTACGAACACATCTGTCCATCAAGTAAATACAACCAATCGGATCACTTTTCCCCCGTCCATGTAAACACCTCAGCTGGAAGCTCTGATCGGAAATATTTCAGTCTAATAGATGAATTATTTGTCCATGTAAATGCGGCTATTTTATCGAGCTAGCTGGTGACATTCTAAGTGACCATGCAATTCTTCTGTCCCTCATCCTTTATCATAATTCCTATATCTTTTTTTCTTTTTTTTACAATTTAGTGGAATAAGTCTTGAGTTAATAGGCTTAAATAAATAAAAGATCAACTAATAAATGAGTAAATAGAGGGGTAAATTTGCCTCGCCCTTTTTCTCCTTTTTTGCTGATCAGAAAATTGATCCGATCCATAAACTGATCCAAACTGAGTTCATTGATCCATTACACCACTGCCCACAACATGTGGAGAGCACAAAATTTGCTTATAAAACTGTCACAATAATAAACTTTGCTGTCCCAGAAATTATTGCGATAAGCGATAAAATTGCGCTTGTTATTTAGAGATCATTTTCAACTAATATAATGATTTCGACTAATGCAAAGACGCCCTTTCAAAGATCAATAAACTTTCACTTATACAGAACATTTTATACTGGAACTGGAAGAAAGTTTAAATGACTAAACATAAACAACTAGTCGAATGGATTCTCATTTTCATTAACAATGAATGAAAACCAAAAAACCAAAACCAATAAATATGATAGACAATGTCTCTTGAAGCAAAACTGCCCTTCAGATATGATTAAACATGCTGCTCAGACAAGGAAACCTGGCAAAACTACCAGTTAGTGCCTCTGTAAAAAGAAAAATAAATGAATAATAATGATAAACTAGCAACAAAAATAAACTATAGAAACTCAACAGATCATATTAATCTCCATCCCTTCAGTCTGAAGAATCTGAAAACTCCCACACACGTTCAGCTTTGACACTACTGTTGATATTCTGACAGTTTTCCAGCCTCACACCAACATCTTTATTGAATCTATTCAACTTATAAAATCTAAGGCAACTTCTCAGCAGCTCCTTTAACCTCTCCAGACTCTCCATGTTGGCTTGTGAACCATAGCTGAACCATTAATCGCATTTGCAATTAAATTGCAATTTTAATTAGCGTAATTTTGTAATTGTGCCGTCAAGCGATTTCACCACATCATCTGGTCACGTGAAGTAAGCTCCGCTCCCTGAAGCTCCGCCGCTCTCCACGATGGCTGGAGTATCCTTCCATGACAGCACTGCTAGAAGCAGCAATGCTAACGAATTCTGACGTTTGCCACTGTAAAGTTATTTATCCTCTGCATTTTTAAAGTGGATGCTAACAATGTAGCCGCGGTGGCGGGACGCCTGAGTCACAGGCTGCGAAATGTAAAACACTGAAGGCGATTCACCGCTGCCTCTGAGTGGTTGGTGCTGCTCTGTAGTGGCTGCTGTGAGTATAGCAGGAGCCATCCGCAAGAAACCAGATGAGGGGGTTCAGTCCAGATGCACCGTAACTTGTCATCCAGTCTTTGGTAAAGACAGAGAGAGAATGAAACTTATCGCAGCCGTCAAGCTTATTGTACTCCTTTTTCTTACCAAGTGATTAATTGACTTATCGCGACAGGCCTAGTCATCACACAACTGAAACATAACAAATTGAGGAAACACGGAGCCAGTCTGAAACATAAAATGTGCTCTGACCGTTAAACATTGTAGTTTCTGTGTTTATTGTTCCGGTATTCATCAGTAATGCAGTGAAAATGGGAGAAAATGGGAATATTTGCTATGAAAGTTGATTGATTGCGGTGTCCAGCCCTAAAGTTTCTGCTTGTGCTCCTAAAAATTGAAGCCAGGGGCCACTATGCTCCTAGTGAAAAAAAAAAAAAAAGTTGGTCTTCAGCCCTAAATTATGTTCTGTAAATGTTGCTCAACTTATCTATTTTACAGACGTTAAAAAAATCCTCGAGAGGGAGGCCTGCAAGGAAGAAGAGGCGTGCAGCTTATGAATCTGAGAGAGGTACAACTGCACTTACCACGACAGGCAGTATCATGCAAATATGAAGTACTAATCTAGGCTTTTTTTTCCATTTCCAGCTTCTCCCAACAATGGCATCGAGGAAAAACAAATGAAAGTGGATGAAGGGCAGGGGAGGAGTCTGAGGAACAGAGAGTCACAGGTCGGGAAGCGCTTCTTCTGTGAGCACTGCGACGTCGGCTTCCACTGGAAAGGTGATCTGAAGAAACACATGAAGGACCACAAGAAGCCTTTTCCGTGTGACCAGTGCGGCAGAAGTTTCCTTGAAAAGAAATCTCTTGAAAATCATCTTCTGCGCCACGAGTCAACGAAAGCCCCGCTCCCGTTCGCGTGCACCCACTGCAAGAGATCCTACAGAAAAGAGCAGTCGCTTGAGAATCACCTCAAATGTCACCAACGGTTGAAACCTCCAAAGCCGTTCGCCTGCGACCAGTGCGGGAAAACATTCCGAATTAAACCGTCTCTGGAAAACCACCTCCTGCGCCACGAGAAATGGAAACAAATGTTCCACTGCCAGCTTTGTGACAAGACCTGCAGGACCTCGGTCCAGCTGAAATGTCACATGGCCGTCCACTCGGAGGAAAGACCGTTCAGCTGCGCGACGTGTGGGAAGGAGTTTAAGAGCAAAGACACCCTTCGTTTCCACCAGATGGTTCACACCAGCACCAGAAACTACAAATGCAACATGTGTGAGGAGTCTTTCAAGTATGCGCACTCCCTGACGGTGCACAAGAGGAAGCACACCGGGGACAGCCCGTTTGTGTGCGACGTGTGCAACAGGTCCTACAGAACTGGCACTTCTCTGAAAAGACACAGGGTGATCCACACAGGGGAGAGGCCGTTCACGTGCCACATCTGCGGGGCAAGATTTAACCTGAACAACAACCTAAAAAGGCATCTTCGTATTCACACGGGAGAGAAGCCATTCACCTGCAGCGACTGTGGCAAGACCTTCTCGGACAACAACAAGCTTAAGTCTCACATGCTCGTCCACGGTGCCAGGAAGCCTTTCATGTGCGATCTCTGCGGAAAGACCTTCCTCTTCAACTGCAGGCTGCAGATTCATCAGAAGTACGTGCACGCCAACAAGAACCACGAATCAGACGGCACGCAGAGTTTATTCCCGAACAGGCAGCAAAACAAGTCCGTGGTCAAACCGTTCAGCTGCAAAATATGTCTGAAGGGTTTCAGCGCCGCGAGCTCCCTCAAGCTGCACGAGAGAGGCCACAGCGAGCACAAGGAGTTCAACTGCAGCATATGCGGGAAGGCTTTCCATAACAAATACTCCTTCAGCTACCATCAGCGGAGCCACGCGGGGGAGAAGCCTTTTGTTTGTGACGTGTGCGGGAAGAGGTTTTTCCACACCGCTAGTCTGAAGCAGCACGAGCGCATTCACACGGGCGAAAAGCCGTACAAGTGCGACCAGTGCGGCAGAGCTTTCAGGACAGATGGAAACTTCTACAGACACTTGCGGATCCACTCCGGAGAGAAACCGTTCGAATGTGTGTACTGTCAGAAGAAGTTCCACCAGTCCAACCAGCTGAAATCCCACCTGCAGATCCACACCGGGCAGAAGCTGTACTCCTGCCAGCAGTGTGGTCGCGGCTTCTCCGACTCAAGACAGCTCAAGAAACACAGCTGCGACGGCTCAGAGGCGGTACGATGCTGAGGTGTTGTCAACCGCTGCCTTCAACTCATCAATAAGTTGGAATCTAATGAATACGGGGCGTTAGTTATGATTGCTCTGTGGCTGTTAATATATTGCTTTAACTAAACAAATGTGACACAAACATCTGCTGTCGGTGGCTGGTAGGGTTTCCTCCCCCACCGGACCAGATTACTTGGAAGTGATTGTGTCAGATTTTGATAACAGCTGTTGCGATCATCAATGTAAACCCTAAAGCTTCGTCTGTAAAAGTTTGGTAGGAAAGGGATATCTTATCATTGACATGCAGGGGGTGACTCCAGAGTGATTAATAACAGGAAACTTAGTCCAGGTTTACTCTGGAGGAGTTTGCAGCTTTTTCCGTGGCATTTGTTTTCCCCTATTTATTTTGAGAACATTAGAAGCAGTGAAACAGCACAGACTATGTTAAGAATTCGTGGCTATTTAGAGAAATCTCAATTATTCTCATGAATCTTAAACAGAAGTTGGGTTACATCTAGTTTGAAGTTGCAGTAGGATGTAGAAGTTATGTTAAGGTGCTTAAACTGTGCTTCCTTTTAGTTTGTTTTGTTTTTTAGGGTGATTTAATTCTAGAGTTTAGTGGCTTTATGTTTTGTTTTTTGTTTGTTTTTGTTATTTTTTTTAAAGAAATGAATATTCTTACAAAATGTAAAGATCTAATTATTTTTCCAAACAGGAACCGAAGCTGTAAGATTAATTTCTAATGGACAGTTGTCTATTATATGGCTGTTAATTTATTTCCCCCCTTGTTTTGCCATTAAATAAAAAAAATAAACTAAAACTTCTTTGACTTTTATTTTGAAAATCTTGAATCTGGCTAATTGTACTTCCTTAGCCGTGACGAGATCTTGTCCCCCTCCAGTTCCACTTCATCCATCAGGACAGTTATGACCCAGAACATTAATTATTTCAGTTTGTTTAATGAAAAGCAGCAAGTGAGCAGTTTGAATTTCAAAGTTGTACAAACGTGCATTCTGTCTATGCACGAGGTAACACTGTTGAAATGAACCATACACCAGGACGTGTTCCCTTACTGTCATGTGGAAACCTCTGGATTTATTAAAATAGTATGATTAGTAAAGTAAATGTTTTTTTGAAGGTAATTTGAAAATCATAACTGTTTATAATTGTTTTTTTAATTATAGAATGTATATAATGTGTGTGTGTGTGTGTGTGTGTGTATACATATATAAATATATATACAGGACTGTCTCAGAAAATTAGAATTCATGATATTCTAATATTTTGATAGGATACAGGACTGTCTCAAAATTAGAATATTGTGATAAAGCTCTATTTTCTGTAATGCAATTAAAAAGACATGAAATTGTTTTAATATTGCTGATTATGGCATACAGCTTAAGAAAACTCAAATATCCTATATCAAAATATTAGAATATCATTAATTCTAATTTTCTGAGACAGTCCTGTATGTGTGTGTGTGTGTGTGTGTATATATATATATATATATATATATATATATATATATATATATATGTGTGTGTATATGATACCTCATACCCTCCCATTAAAGATGGAAAGAAAATCAGGTCTGTGTGAAATATGTTGAAACTGACAAAAGTAATGAATAGAAAATTACGAAAATCATGACATTGATTTTAAATTATGGTTTGAAAGAAATAACACACAAAAAATAAAACAAACATGACGGCTCTGAAGCTAAAATGTTGTTGAGCAACACTTTGAGGCAATCACTGCAATCAGGTGTTTTCTGTAATGTTCAAAAAGACGTCTGCACCTGTGGACAGGTATGTTGGTCCACTGTTCATCTGCAAGGTGCTCTAAAGTGTCTGGGACAGTTTTTTTTATTATTACTATTATTACTTTTTTAATTAATATTTTCAACCACAAAATCAAAAGCAATACTTTATCTCACTAAATTATAATTCTTGTGTTTTTTTTTAATAAATTATCAGTTTATTTAGTTTCCTGTTATTTTAATTACTGTTGTGAATTTAGTATTTATGAATCATTTTGAGGACGACTGTATATATGTATATACATATAATCAATAATATTACAATATAAAAACTGGTTATAAACATTGTTTCAGTTTTTACTGTACATTACAGTGTTCGTTACTGTTGGCGAATAAGTTTGTTGAGAATATAAACGTAGTCCTTTTAACGAGAACGCAGTACTTTTCTGTGTGGACTTGGCCTCAATGGAGTCGAAAGGGGGACAAATCTCAACGGGGAAACTGTTTTTGATATAGCACCTGTGAGCGGGAGGGGCTTCAATGGAGTTGGAGGAAAACCTGATTTTGACGGGGTAACTGTCTTCGACACAGCACCGGTACATGATGGTCCTGATGCCCGCGCTGCTGCTTCTTGACGGTCGGATGAAAACTTTAAAGTTAAAATGTCAGAAAGTGCGTTTTATTCAGAATCTAAGTCCATCATAGAGACGCTCATTAAGACCACAGTGGATGTTGTGGGACGTTTAGAGGAAGAAGCTGCTAAAAACGAACCAAATAAGAAAAATAAGGTGAGTTATTCGGCCGCGGACAAAAGAGGCTCTATATGATCGTTAGCTGCTAATGCTAACAGAGAAACACACGGGTGTACCAGGTTTTACTAACCGACAGAAACAGTATTTTGGGGGGAGATTGGTCCAACGGAGCGAAATCAAGAAGAGGGGTCAGGACGCCAAGCACAAAAACAAACATGGCGGACTCACTAAGCTGACGAACACACTAAATACAACAGAACTGGATTAAACCGAACATAAATATACAGACTTAATGTGTGTTTCATATTTCCCAAGTCTAAAATATAATGATTTATCCTGCCAAGTGTATACTTGAACAAAGCGTTTAAAAAGCAAGCCTTAATCTTTTTTCTGTCAGGAATTTAAAGTTACGTTTTTAGTATTTTCTCCTTTTTATTTGTGTGAGTGTTTAATAAGTTAAGCAAGGTGAAAGTTTTAAAACACTGACCATTGATAAAAAAGTAAAATACCTCAATGCGTGTTAAACACGAATTTATTAAAGATGGTCTGAATTTTATGTTACTAATTTATTACCATCTTCAGTTGTGTGTAAGCTGCTCAAATGTTGGTTCATTTGGTGTCTAATGGATCAGCTTATTGCTTCTGTGACAAAACATTTTTTGGTTATAAATTGATCATATTTTTATTCTTTGTCCTTAGTTAATCGTGGCTCTGTCATACACGTGACTTTTGTTGCTAAGACGCCATTTTAGGTGTATTAAAGTCAGCGGTCCGTTTATCAAACAAGCGTGGAAATGAGCGCACATCTGATCATATAAATGATCTTATTATTGTAGCCACGTGTGATTCATAAAAGCCTTCTACCAAACAATCAAATCTACGTCAGAAATCCCTCGTTATCCAGCTCTTCTTCCCTAAGCAGCAGGCGAAGCGGAGCTGTCCAAGCCTCCCGGACTGTGGACTAGCCACCCGCACGGACAGAAGAACTAAAGTAACGTATTTAAACATTGTATTGTTACTTACTTTAGAGCAATTCTTTATTCTTTCCTTGTCTCCTGCTTACTAATGCATTTTTTAAAGGAAACTTTTTATCGTAAGATAACAATTTCATTTCAGATATTTTTGCTTTATTATATTATCTTTTTTTTGTAAATAAAGAGGCGTCTGGGTTGTTGTGAAAAGCGGGCTGCATAAGCAGGGAGGTGCTTCACGACGCAATTGTTTCAAAAAGTGCAACGTTTCGTGGAGTTATTATGATTTTTTTTAATTTACAGAAAATTAATAAAATTTTTTTTTACATAATTTTGCCGCGAGACTTCCTTGTCGCCGGAGAGAGCGTTTTTATATCTTTTCTTTTTTATTTATTTTTTTTTTTTGGTTTTTTTTTTTATTTTTATTTTTATTTTGTTTTTTCTTTCCCCAGCCCCCCCCCCCCCCCCTTCTTTGGAACTTTTTGTCTTTTTCTTTTTTTTTTTGCCCATTTTATAATTCCTGGATTATTAAGTTTTTTATTATTCCCTTTCCCCCCTTCCTTTTCAATCTTTTTAATTCTCCTTTTTTTGCCATTTATATTCTCTTTTTTTTTTTTTTTTCCTTTTTCCCCTTTCCCTTTTTCTTGCTCCTTTCTTGTTACAAATTTCCCCGAGCTTTTGTAAATTATTTGTAGCTGTACTTAAATGGAGTATTTGTGTAAATAAATGTATTCAGTCTCCATTTATATGTTCTATTTTTTAGAAGATGTAATAAGCATTTAACATTCGGTAAATAAAAGTAACAATAAATATGTTAGACTGAACTTAAAGGTTGTTTAATCGTAACTTAATGCAGCTGGGTTATATGTTATACATTAGTGCTATTGATCGATATTAATGTTTGAAAAAATCTTTAGCTTATCTTGTCTTTCAATGACTATCAGATGTTTCTTTTTAAATTACAGAGGGTCAACAGTAATCCTTTCCTTCCTCATTTCATTATTTGCAGCCAGATTTTGACAGCATGGTGGAAATGTTGGTGCAGGAGGCAACCAGGAAGATCAGCTGTGTTTTCTCTCAGCTGTCCTCTCTCCTGCTCGCTGAAAACTCCAGCCTGAAGGTCCAAGTGGGACAGCTGGAGAACAAGCTGAAGACAGCGACTGAAAGCTTTGAAAATGCCAGAAAGTGGAGAGAAAGCGTCCTGAACGGCTGCCCGGTGCTGTTCGAGCAGAGCGGACTGGTCTTTACTCTGAAACCATTCGGGAAGTTGATGAAAAAGACGGATAATCCCTCACAGGGATTCACTGAACAACCCTCTACTGCTGCTCTCCAGGTGGGGGGTGCACATCATGCAGGTAAACAACAAAAACCAGCTTTTTAAAAGCAGAATCAGGTTTTATTTGCCACGTATGTGCTCACACACAAGACTGTCTTTTAGTTCAACAATATCTGCCATGGACATACAGATGAGGACAAAAATGTTAATACTTGACATTAAACATAAAACTAAGAAAAAATAACACAACATAAATATAAAGTGGCCTGTGGATCGTATGTGGTCAGTGAGTACAGAGTAGTGCAATAAAAAAATTTAAAATGAGGTAGAATAACTGTATATATATATATAAATACACATATATTATTTACAGCAAAGGGGAAAAAAGTATAAGCTTTGATATTTAGTACAATGCAAAGGAGGAAAGACATCAGAAATGTCATTAAAATGTGTTTGTATTTACCACTCCCGACTTTTCTTTCAGATGGTGCCGAGATGATGGAGGTGATCTCCTCACCACCACCAGCAAGGTGAGACTTCAGATGCTTATATTGCAATATGTAAATGAAAACCCCGCTTTTGTATGAAGGATAGAAAGTATATTTCAAATGTAACTGTGGAGCTAATTTTAGGGAGGGGCACCCTGGAGTCGGTGCTTCGATACCAGCCATACAAAATATCGGATTTGATTTTTTTTTTTTTTTTTTTTTTTTGAGTATAGAGATACCTCTGTAAAGATACAAAACATGCAATTTGTTTCCACTTCTGAGAGTTTTAGGCAATGAAATGATTTAAAAGCAGCAAGATCCTAGCATCTGTATCACATGATGGTGGAAGCCTATCAGATGTCATGATGATGCAAATAATCTTAACCTGTACTTAAGTTATTGATAAATGAAAGAAGTTTTTAATCAAATTTTTGTTTAATTTCTTTATAAATATAATTTATTACTGTTTTCAGCATTTCTTCCAGTGCCTTTGTTCTCACATTTTACTTGCATCTAATATTGGCCTTGCATTCAAGATATTAATATAAACTGTATTAGGGCTGGACGATAGAGGAAAAAAAGATTATAGATAAAAAAAAAAATCTGTATTGATCGATATCGATATTTATCAAAAAAAGAAAAAAAAAAAAGCCAATTTTTCAAATTAAAAGCCATGTGCATCCCTGGCCATTTAAAGGGGAAGCTCGTTTTTTTCAACCGGGACCCATTTTCTAGCATGAAATACGTTCATTTATTCACCTAGACAGTTTTGGTGTATCTTGAATTCCTTCAGAAGATATTTAGATCCACTCCAGATCAGCGTATGTCCAATATAATGGAAGTGATGAGGCAACCTTACACAACTTCTAAATAAGGCATTATCTGCCACAAACTCCTTCATTTCACCATTGTTTTGTTACGAAACATTAGTCAGACCCCCTGTGAGCTCGAAGAGGCTTTTTTGTGGTGATTTGTCCTTATATTGGACATACGCTGATCTGGATTGGATCTAAATATCTCCCAAAGGAATTCAAGTTGCACCAAAACTGTCTGGGTGAGTAAATTAATGTATTTCATGCTAGAAAATAGACCCAGATTGAAAGAAATTGAACTTCCCCTTTAAACTTTTGCTGAATGACCTACTTATAATAAAGATCACACTAACACTGAATTCCAATTTAGCCTTTGCCTGGGTCTGCGTTTGTGATTGGTTTGGCGGAAGTAGTGATTGTAGTATTATGCTACAGCGGAAAACTGTGTTTCAATATTGAACTTTTATTGACCCTCTTTTTTTTTCTATTGAAAAACTCTATCGATCGATATATATCAATATTGAATTATCGTCCAGCCCTAAACTGTATAGTCATGTGGTTTTCTTTTAAGGGACAAAAAGTATCAGCATTGATGTAAAAGTACCACAAACTACTCACATCTTATTGTCAGGAAAATATTTTTGTATCACCCATTCCTAGTTTATTACAGTCGCTTTCCCACTGAAATTAGTGGGTTTTTCAAACGAGGGTCAACTTATTTTTTAATCACTACTCGGATCCTTTACCATTGGCCTGCTTCCTCCGCTCCAAGTCTTCCTCCGTCCCCATCATGCTGGATTCCTCCTGATGATGTCATCCATGCAACATAAATCAGTGAACAACAGAGAGCGAGTCAGGCCGTATCAACGTGCTTTCTTGTTGCACTTTTGTCCGTCCTCAAAATGGGTGAAAATCAGCAGGTGATTTTCTTGCGCAGATGGAACGTAGGCGACGTTAATTTTTGGCTGAAGCAGAGTTGTCCTGATGTCGTGATGTCATGACATAGGTACGTACCGCGCAGTGTCATCACGTAAATTCACAGCTCAACCCGGGTCTGACGTTCTACTGCATGCAGATGGGAGCCGAGTCGTTTGACGCGGGGCTGTGAGCTTTCCCCACTGCCACTTAAAGCCGATTGTTCGTGCGTTTAAGCGGGTTTTTTGGCCTGTGGGAAAGGGGTTCTAGTTTTATTAAACCATAAAATTTTCTAGTTGTGCTTAATTGTGTTTCTTGGGATCATGTGTTCTGACTTTGAACTTTTCTGCTTGTGTGTAGATGCAGCAGAAGACTGCGCCACCACAAACACCGAAAAACTAAAAATCACTGACTGCCCAGTCGCGCAGGAAGCCGGGCTCAGGAGTAAAGGGAAGGTGTTTGCATGTGAGCTCTGTAGCAAGAGCTTTAACCGGCAGTTTCACCTGATGAAGCACATGAATACCCACAAAGAGCAGCGGCCTTTCACCTGCGACCAGTGCCCCAGGAAATTCAGGAACATGCAGACTTTGGAGCACCATCTGCTGCGTCACGAAGAGAAGAAGTACGCCTCCTTCAAGTGCCATCTCTGCGAGAAGACGTTCAAAACCAAAATGTGCCTGAAGACTCATCAGCTTGTGCACACGGACACGAGGCCGTTCACCTGCGCCGCCTGCGGGAAAGGCTTCAAAACCAAACACGGTCTGCAGGCTCACCAGGTCGTGCACACGGTGGAAAAGCCACACAAATGCTCCGAGTGCGGGGAGAGTTTCAGGTACGCCGTCACCCTGCAGTGCCATCGGAGCGTTCACACCGGGGAGCATCCCTACAAATGCTCCGTGTGTGGAAAAGCTTTTACAAGCAGGCGGTCGCTCAGGACCCACCAGGCCGTCCACAGAGGCAAGGTCTTCACATGTGAGACGTGTGGGGCGGGCTTCACCCTGCAGCAAAACCTGAGGAGACACATTCGTATTCACACAGGCGAAAAGCCGTTCGTTTGTAAAGTGTGTGGGAAGAGTTTCATTCAGGACAACAAGCTGAAGGCGCACATGCTTCACCACGGCGCCACCAAGGCGTTCATGTGCGACCTGTGTGGGAAGACGTTTCTGTACAACTGCCAGCTGAAGAAACACCAGACACGAACTCACAGTGGAAACCAAGAGCAGGGCGCTCGAAGGCGAACCCAAGAGCGAAACAGTCGCAGAGTTATCTATCGACAAGACAAGACGATCGTCAACATGACCCCGTTCAGCTGCAGGACCTGCCACAAGGCCTTCGACGCCGTGGGTTCGCTCAGGAAACACGAGCTCATCCACGCGGGAAACATGCAGCACAGCTGCCACACGTGTGGCAAGTCGTTTTTCTACAAAGCCACCTACGACTACCACCAGCGCGTCCATTCAGGAGAGAGGCCTTTCAGCTGCGACGTGTGCGGGAAGACGTTCATCATTCGTCAGGCTCTCAAGTCCCACAAGCTGCAGCACTCTGGAGAGAAGCCGCATCAGTGCGAGCAGTGCGGCAAAACCTTCAGGATCTACACCAACTACCTGAGACACCTCCGCGTCCACACCGGAGAGAAGCCCTACGAGTGCGAGGTCTGCGGCGTGCGGTTCCGCCAGCTCGGACACGTCA
>JALJCO010001558.1:0-28525 GCA_023101725.1 Atherinomorus stipes | reverse complement strand
GAACAAACTGCATACTACACCAGTCTGAGACCAAACTAAATACTACACTAGTCTGAGACCAAACTGAATACTACACCAGTCTCAGACCAAACTCAATACTACACTAGTCTGAGACCAAACTGCATACTACACCAGTCTGAGACCAAACTGAATACTACACCAGTCTGAGACCAAACTAAATACTACACCAGTCTGAGACCAAACTGAATACTACACTAGTCTGAGACCAAACTAAATACTACACTAGTCTGAGACCAAACTGAATACTACACTAGTCTGAGACCAAACTAAATACTACACCAGTCTGAGACCAAACTGAATACTACACTAGTCTCAGACCAAACTGAATACTACACCAGTCTGAGACCAAACTGAATACTACACCAGTCTCAGACCAAACTAAATACTACAATAGTCTGGGACCTAACTCAATACTACACTAGTCTCAGACCAAACTACATACTACACAAGTCTGGGACCTAACTGAATACTACACTAGTCTGAGACCAAACGGAATACTACACCAGTCTGAGACCAAACTGAATACTACACTAGTCTGAGACCAAACTGATTACTACACCAGTCTGAGACCAAACTGAATATTACACCAGTCTGAGACCAAAAAAATAATACACTAGTCTGAGACCAAACTGAATACTACACCAGTCTGAAACCAAACTGAATACTACACTAGTCTCAGACCAAACTGAATACTACACTAGTCTGAGACCAAACTGAATACTACACCAGTCTCAGACCAAAATAAATACTACACTAGTCTCAGACCAAACTAAATACTACACTAGTCTGAGACCAAACTCAATACTACACCAATCTCAGACCAAACTAAATACTACACCAGTCTCAGACCAAACTGAATACTACACCAGTCTGAGACCAAACTGAATACTACACCAGTCTGAGACCAAACTGCATACTACACCAGTCTGAGACCAAACTTAATACTACACTAGTCTCAGACCAAACTGCATATTACACCAGTCTGAGACCAAACTAAATACTACACTAGTCTGAGACCAAACTCAATACTACACTAGACTGAGACCAAACTAAATACTACACCAGTCTGAGACCAAACTGAATACTACACCAGTCTGAGACCAAACTGAATACTACACAAGTCTGGGACCAAACTGAATACTACACCAGTCTGGGACCAAACTGAGTACTACACTAATCTGAGACCAAACTGAGAACTACACCAGACTGAGTCCAAACTGAATACTACAGCAGTCTGGGACCTAAATAAATACTACACTAGTCTGGGACCAAACTGAATACTACACCAGTCTGAAACCAATCTGAATACTACACTTGTCTGAGACCAAATTGAATACTAGACTAGTCTGAGACCAAACTGAATACTACACCAGTCTAAGACCAAACTCAAAACTACACTAGTCTGAGACCAAAGTGAATACTACACTAATCTGAGACCAAACTCATTACTACACCAATCTGAGACCAAACTCAATACTACACCAGTCTGAGACCAAACTCAATACTACACTAGTCTGAGACCAAACTGAATACTAAAACAGTCTGGGACCTAACTGAATGCTACACTAGTCTCTGACCAAACTAAATACTACACCAGTCTGAGACCAAACTAAATACTACACTAGTCTGAGACCAAACTGCATACTACACCAGTCTGAGAAAAAAATGAATACTACACCAGTCTGAGACCAAACTGAATACTACACCAGTCTGGGACCAAACTGAGTACTACACTAATCTGAGACAAAACTGAGTACTACACCAGACTGAGACCAAACTGAATACTACACCAGTCTGGGACCTAACTAAATACTACACTAGTCTGAGACCAAACTGAATACTACACTAGTCTGAGACCAAACTGAATACTACACTAATCTGAGACCAAACTCAATACTACACCAGTCTGAGACCAAACTCAATACTACACTAGTCTGAGACCAAACTTAATACTACACCAGTCTGAGACCAAACTGAATACTACACTAGTCTGAGACCAAACTGAATACTACACCAGTCTGAGACCAAACTGAATACTACACTAGTCTGAGACCAAACTGAATACTACACCAGTATGAGAACTAACTAAATACTACACTAGTCTGAGACCAAACTAAATACTACACCAGTCTGAGACCAAACTAAATACTACACGAGTCTGAGACCAAACTGAATACTACACTAGTCTGAGACCAAACTGAATACTACACTAGTCTCAGACCAAACTAAATACTACACTAGTCTGGGACCAAACTGAGTACTACACTAGTCTGAGACCAAACTGAATACTACACTAGTCTGAGACCAAACTGAATACTAAACCAGTCTGAGACCAAACTGAATACTAAACCAGTCTGGGACCTAACTGAATACTACACAAGTCTGGGACTAACTGAATACTACACCAGTTTGAAGCATGCCCCCCCACCCCCCATCTCAGACCAAACTGAATACTACACTAGTCTGAGACCAAACTAAATACTACACTAGTCTCGACCAAACTGCATACTACACCAGTCTGGGACCAAACTAAATACTACACTAGTCTGAGACCAAACTGAATACTACACCAGTCTGGGACCTAACTGAATACTACACTAGTCTCAGACCAAACTGCATACTACACCAGTCTGAGACCAAACTAAGTACTACACTAGTCTCAGACCAAACTGCATACTACACCAGTCTGAGACCAAACGAAGTACTACACTAGTCTGAGACCAAACTCAATACTACACTAGTCTGAGACAAACTAATACTACACCAATCTAACAAACTAAATACTACACTAGTCTGAGACCAAACTGAATACTACACCAGTCTGAGACCAAACTGAATACTACACCAGTCTGAGACCAAACTGAATACTACACCAGTCTGAGACCAAACTGAATACTACACCAGTCTGGGACCTAACTGAATACTACACTAGTCTCAGACCAAACTAAATACTACACCAGTCTGAGACCAAACTGAATACTACACTAGTCTCAGAACAAACTAAATACTACACTGGTCTGAGACCAAACTAAATACTACACCAGTCTGAGACCAAACTAAATACTACACTGGTCTGAGACCAAACTGAATACTACACCAGTCTGAGACCAAACTGAATACTACACCAGTCTGGGACCAAACTGAACACTACACTCATCTGAGACCAAACTGAATACTACACTAGTCTCAGACCAAACTAAATACTACACCAGTCTCAGACCAAACTAAATACTACACCAGTCTGAGACCAAACTAAATACTACACGAGTCTGAGACCAAACTGAATACTACACTAGTCTGAGACCAAACTAAATACTACACTAGTCTGAGACCAAACTAAATACTACACCAGTCTCGGACCAAACTAAATACTACACCAGTCTGAGACCAAACTAAATACTACACTAGTCTGACACCAAACTGAATACTACACCAGTCTCAGACCAAACTGAATACTACACCAGTCTCAGACCAAACTAAATACTACACCAGTCTGAGACCAAACTAAATACTACACCAGTCTGAGATCAAACTGCATACTACACCAGTCTGAGACCAAACTAAATACTACACTAGTCTCAGACCAAACTGCATACTACACCAGTCTGAGACCAAACTAAATACTACACCAGTCTGAGACCAAACTGAATACTACACCAGTCTGAGACCAAACTCAATACTACACTAGTCTGAGACCAAACTGAATACTACACCAGTCTGGGACCTAACTGAATACTACACTAGTCTCAGACCAAACTGCATACTACACCAGTCTGAGACCAAACTAAATACTACACTAGTCTGAGACCAAACTGAGTACTACACCAGTCTGAGACCAAACTGAATACTACACTAGACTCAGACCAAACTGCATACTACACCAGTCTGAGACCAAACTAAGTACTACACTAGTCTGAGACCAAACTGAATACTACACTAGTCTGAGACCAAACTAAATACTACACCGGTCTGAGACCAAACTGAATACTACACCAATCTGAGACCAAACTCAATACTACACCAGTCTGAGACCAAACTCAATACTACACTAGTCTGAGACCAAACTGAATACTACACCAGTCTGAGACCTAACTGAATACTACACTAGTCTCAGACCAAACTAAATACTACACCAGTCTGAGACCAAACTAAATACTACACTAGTCTGAGACCAAACTGAATACTACACCAGTCTGAGACAAAAACTGAATACTACACTAGTCTGAGACCAAACTGAATACTACACCGGTCTGGACCAAACTGAGTACTACACTAATCTCAGACCAAACTGAGTACTACACCAGACTGAGACCAAACTGAATACTACACTAGTCTGAGACCAAACTAAATACTACACTAGTCTGAGACCAAACTGAATACTACACTAGTCTTAGACCAAACTCAATACTACACCAGTCTGAGACCAAACTAAATACTACACTAGTCTGAGACCAAACTCAATACTACACCAGTCTGAGACCAAACTCAATACTACACTAGTCTCAGACCAAACTGAATACTACACCAGTCTGAGACCAAACTGAATACTACACTAGTCTGAACCTAACTGAATACTACACCAGTCTGAGACCAAACTAAATACTACACCAGTCTGAGACCAAACTGAGTACTCCACCAGTCTAAAACCAAACTAAATACTACACCAGTCTGAGATCAAACTGAATACTACACTAGTCTGAGACCAAACCGAATACTACACCAGTCTGAGACCAAACTAAATTCTACACTAGTCTCAGACCAAACTGAATACTACACAAGTCTGGGACCTAACTGAATACTACACCAGTCTGTGACCAAACTAAATACTACACCAGTCTCAGACCAAACTGAATACTACACCAGTCTGAGACCAAACTAAATACTACACTAGTCTGAGACCAAACTGAATACTACACCAGTCTGAGACCAAACTAAATACTACACTAGTCTGAGACCAAACTGAATACTACACTAGTCTCAGACCAAACTGAATACTACACCAGTCTGAGACCAAACTAAATACTACACTAGTCTGAGACCAAACTGAATACTACACCAGTCTGAGACCAAACTGCATACTACACCAGTCTGAGACCAAACTAAATACTACACTAGTCTGAGACCAAACTGAATACTACACCAGTCTGAGAAAAAACTGAATACTACACTAGTCTCAGACCAAACTGAATACTACACCAGTCTGAGACCAAACTGAATACTACACTAATCTGAGACAAAACTGAATACTACACCAGACTGAGACCAAACTGAATACTACACCAGTCTGAGACCTAAAAAATACTACACTATCTAGACCAAACTAATACTACACATCTTAGACAAACTCAATACTACACCATCTAGACCAAACTAAATACTACACTATCTGAGACCAAACTCAATACTACACCAGTCTAGACCAAACTCAATACTACACTAGTCTAGACCAAACTGAATACTAACCAGTCTGAGACCAAACTAATACTACACAAGTCTGAGCCAACTAATACTACACCAGTCTGATACCAAACTAAATACTACACCAGTCTCAGACCAAACTGAATACTACACCAGTCTCAGACCAAACTAAATACTACACCAGTCTGAGACCAAACTGAATACTACACTAGTCTGAGACCAAACTGCATACTACACCAGTCTGGGACCAAACTAAATACTACACTAGTCTGAGACCAAACTGAATACTACACAAGTCTGAGACCTAACTGAATACTACACCAGTCTAGACCAAACTAAATACTACACCAGTCTCAGACCAAACTGAATACTACACCAGTCTGAGACCAAACTAAATACTACACTAGTCTCAGACCAAACTGAATACTACACCAGTCTGAGACCAAACTAAATACTACACTAGTCAGAGACCAAACTGAATACTACACTAGTCTCAGACCAAACTGAATACTACACCAGTCTAGACCAAACTAAATACTACACCAGTCTGAGACCAAACTAAAAACTACACCAGTCTGAGACCAAACTGAATACTACACCAGTCTGAGACCAAACTCAATACTACACTAGTCTGAGACCAAACTGCATACTACACCAGTCTGAGACCAAACTAAAAACTACACCAGTCTGAGACCAAACTGAATACTACACCAGTCTGAGACCAAACTCAATACTACACTAGTCTGAGACCAAACTGAATACTACACCAGTCTACCAAACAATCGACACTAGTCTAACCAAACTCATACTACACCAGTCTGAGACCAAACTAAATACTACACTAGTCTGAGACCAAACTGAATACTAAACCAGTCTGGGACCAAACTACACACGACACTAGTCTCAGACCAAACTGCATACTACACCAGTCTGAGACCAAACTAAATACTACACCAGTCTGAGACCAAACTAAATACTACACTAGTCTGAGACCAAACTAAATACTACACCAGTCTGAGACCAAACTCAATACTACACCAATCTGAGACCAAACTCAATACTACACCAGTCTGAGACCAAACTCAATACTACACTAGTCTCAACCAAACTGAATACTACAACAGTCTGAGACAAAACTGAATACTACAGTATTTTGAGACCAAAGTGAATACTACACCAGTCTGAGACCAAACTGAATACTACACCAGTCTGAGACCAAACTAAATACTACACCAGTCTGAAACCAAACTGAATACTACACCAGTCTTAGACAAAACTGAATACTACACTAGTCTGAGACCAAACTGAATACTACACCAGTCTAAACAACTAAATACTACACTAGTCTAACCAAACTAAATACTACACCAGTCTGAGACCAAACTCAATTCTACACTATCTGAGACCAAACAGAATACTACACCATCTAGACCAAACTATAACTACATCAGTCTGAGACCAAACTAAATACTACACTAGTCTGAGACCAAACTGAATACTACACTAGTCTGAGACCAAACTGAATACTACACTAGTCTGAGACCAAACTGAATACTAAACCAGTCTGAGACCAAACTGAATACTAAACCAGTCTGAGACCAAACTGAATACTACACATCTGAGCAACTAATACACACCATCTATAAAACTAATACTAACCAGTCTCAGACCAAACTGAATACTACACCAGTCTAGACCAAACTAAATACTACACCAGTCTAGACCAAACTAAATACGACACTAGTCTCAGACCAAACTGCATACTACACCAGTCTGAGACCAAACTAAATACTACACTAGTCTGAGACCAAACTGAATACTACACAAGTCTGACCAAACTGAATACTACACCATTTAGACCACTATACACACCAGTCTCAGACCAAACTGAATACTACACCAGTCTGAGACCAAACTAAATACTACACTAGTCTGAGACCAAACTGAATACTACACCAGTCTGGGACCAAACTAAATACTACACTAGTCACAGACCAAACTGAATACTACACTAGTCTGAGACCAAACTAAATACTACACTAGTCTCAGACCAAACTGCATACTAAACCAGTCTGGGACCAAACTAAATACTACACTGTCTCAGACCAAACTGCATACTACACCAGTCTAGACCAAACTAAATATTACACCAGTCTGAGACCAAACTGAATACTACACCAGTCTGAGACCAAACTAAATACTACACTAGTCTGAGACCAAACTGAATACTACACCATCTGAGACCAAACTAAATACTACACTAGTCTCAGACCAAACTGAATACTAAACTAGACTGAGACCAAACTGAATACTACACTAGTCTGAGACCAAACTGAATACTACACTAATCTGAGACCAAATTCAATACTACACCAGTCTGAGACCAAACTAAATACTACACTAGTCTGAGACCAAACTCAATACTACACCAGTCTGAGACCAAACTCAATACTACACTAGTCTGGGACCAAACTAAATACTACACTAGTCTGAGACCAAACTGCATACTACACCAGTCTGGGACCAAACTAAATACTACACTAGTCTGAGACCAAACTGAATACTACACCAGTCTGAGACCAAACTCAATACTACACTAGTCTGAGACCAAACTGCATACTACACCAGTCTGAGACCAAACTAAATACTACACCAGTCTGAGACCAAACTAAATACTACACTAGTCTGAGACCAAACTAAATACTACACCAGTCTGAGACCAAACTCAATACTACACCAGTCTGAGACCAAACTCAATACTACACCAGTCTGAGACCAAACTCAATACTACACTAGTCTGAGACCAAACTGAATACTACAACAGTCTGGACCTAACTAATACTACACTAGTCTCAGACCAAACTAAATACTACACCAGTCTGAGACCAAACTAAATACTACACTAGTCTGAGACCAAACTGAATACTACACCAGTCTGAGAAAAAATGAATACTACACTAGTCTGAGACCAAACTGAATACTACACTAGTCTGAGACCAAACTAAATACTACACCAGTCTCAGACCAAACTAAATACTACACCAGTCTGATACCAAACTAAATACTACACTAGTCTGAGACAAACTGAATACTACACCAGTCTCAGACCAAACTGAATACTACACTAGTCTCACAACTAAATACTACACTAGTCTGAGACAAAACTGAATACTACACCAGTCTGAGACCAAACTAAATACTACACTAGTCTGAGACCAAACTAAATACTACACCAGTCTGAGACCAAACTGAATACTAAACCAGTCTGGGACCAAACTAAATACTACACTAGTCTGAGACCAAACTGCATACTACACCAGTCTGAGACCAAACTAAATACTACACCAGTCTGAGACCAAACTGAATACTACACCAGTCTGGGACCAAACTGAATACTACACTAGTCTGAGACCAAACTGAATACTAACCAGTCTGGGACCAAACTAAATAAGACACTAGTCTGAGACCAAACTGCATACTACACCAGTCTGAGACCAAACTAAATACTACACTAGTCTGAGACCAAACTGAATACTAACCAGTCTGAGACCAAACTACATACTACACTAGTCTCAGACCAAACTGCATACTACACCAGTCTGAGACCAAACTAAAAACTACACCAGTCTGAGACCAAACTGAATACTACACTAGTCTGAGACCAAACTGAATACTACACCAGTCTGAGACCAAACTGAATACTACACCAATCTGAGACCAAACTCAATACTACACTAGTCTGGGACCAAACTGAATACTAAAACAGTCTGGGACCTAACTGAATGCTACACTAGTCTCGACAAACTAAACACTACACCAGTCTGAGACCAAACTAAATACTACACTAGTCTGGGACCAAACTAAATACTACACCAGTCTGAGAAAAAAATGAATACTACACTAGTCTGAGACCAAACTGAATACTACACCAGTCTGGGACCAAACTGAGTACAACACTAATCTGAGATAAAACTGAGTACTACACCAGACTAGTCCAAACTGAATACTACACCAGTCTGGGACCTAAATAAATACTACACTAGTCTGAGACCAAACTGAATACTACACTAGTCTGAGACCAAACTGAATACTACACTAGTCTAAGACCAAACTCAATACTACACCAGTCTGAGACCAAACTAAATACTACACTAGTCTGAGACCAAACTCAATACTACACCAGTCTGAGACCAAACTCAATACTACACTAGTCTGAGACCAAACTGAATACTACACCAGTCTGAGACAAAACTGAATACTACACTAGTCTGAGACCGAACTGAATACTACACCAGTATGAGAACTAACTAAATACTACACTAGTCTGAGACCAAACTAAATACTACACCAGTCTGAGACCAAACTCAATACTACACTAGTCTGAGAACGAACAGAATACTACACCAGTCTCAGACCAAACTATATACCACATGAGTCCGAGAACAAACTATATACTGCACTAGTCTGAGACCAAACTGAATACTACACTAGTCTGAGACCAAACTGAATACTACACTAGTCTGAGACCAAACTGAATACTAAACCAGTCTTGGACCAAACTGAATACTAAACCAGTCTGGGACCAAACTAAATACGACACTAGTCTGAGACCAAACTGCATACTACACCAGTTTGAGACCAAACTAAATACTACATCAGTTTCAGACCAAACTGAATACTACACCAGTCTGAGACCAAACTAAATACTACATGAGTCTGAGACCAAACTAAATACGACACTAGTCTGAGACCAAACTGAATACTACACCAGTCTGGGACCAAACTAAATACTACACTAGTCTGAGACCAAACTGAATACTACACAAGTCTGGGCCTAACTGAATACTACACCAGTTTGATACCAAACTAAATACTACATCAGTCTCAGACCAAACTGAATACTACACCAGTCTGAGACCAAACTAAATACTACACTAGTCTGAGACCAAACTGAATACTACACCAGTCTGGGACCAAACTAAATACTACACTAGTCTGAGACCAAACTGAATACTACACTAGTCTGAGACCAAACTGAATACTACACCAGTCTGAGACCAAACTGCATACTAAACCAGTCTGGGACCAAACTAAATACGACACTAGTCTGAGACCAAACTGCATACTACACCAGTCTGAGACCAAACTAAATACTACACCAGTCTGAGACCAAACTGAATACTACACCAGTCAGGGACCAAACTAAATACTACACTGGTCCGAGACCAAACTGAATACTAAACCAGTCTGGGACCAAACTAAATAAGACACTAGTCTGAGACCAATCTGCATACTACACCAGTCTGGGACCAAACTAAATACTACACTAGTCTGAGACCAAACTGAATACTAAACCAGTCTGGGACCAAACTAAATACGACACTAGTCTGAGACCAAACTGCATACTACACCAGTCTGGGACCAAACTACATACGACACTAGTCTGAGACCAATCTGCATACTACACCAGTCTGGGACCAAACTAAATACTACACTAGTCTGAGACCAAACTGAATACTAAACCAGTCTGGGACCAAACTAAATACTACACTAGTCTGAGACCAAACTGAATACTAAAACAGTCTGGGACCTAACTGAATACTACACTAGTCTCTGACCAAACTAAATACTACACCAGTCTGAGACCAAACTAAATACTACACTAGTCTGGGACCAAACTGAATACTACACCAGTCTGAGAAAAAAATGAATACTACACTAGTCTGAGACCAAACTGAATACTACACCGGTCTGGGACCAAACTACATACGACACTAGTCTGAGACCAAACTGGATACTACACCAGTCTGAGACCAAACTAAATACTAAACTAGTCTGGGACCTAACTGAATACTACACTAGTCTGAGACCAAACTAAATACTACACTGGTCTGAGACCTAACTGAATACTACACCATTCTGGGACCTAACTGAATACTACACCAATCTGTGACCAAACTAAATACTACACCAGTCTGAGACCAAACTGAATACTACACCAGTCTGAGACCAAACTAAATACTACACTGGTCTGCGACCTAACTGAACACTACACTAGTCTGGGACCTAACTGAACACTACACCAGTCTGGGACCTAACTGAGTACTACAATAGTCTCAGACCAAACTAAATACTACACTGGTCTGGGACCTAACTGAATACTACACTAGTCTGGGACCTAACTGAATACTACATGAGTCTGAGACCAAACTAAATAATACACCAGTCTGAGACCAAACTAAATAATACACCAGTCTGAGACCAAACTAAATACTACATGAGTCTGAGACCAAACTTAATACTACACTAGTCTGAGACCAAACTAAATCCTACACTAGTCTGAGACCAAACTGAATACTACGCCAGTCTGGGACCAAACCAAATACTACACCAGTCTGAGACCAAACTGAGTACTACACTAGTCTGAGACCAAACTAAATACTACATCAGTCTCAGACCAAACTAAATACTACATCAGTCTCGGACCAAACTAAATACTACACTAGTCTGGGACCAAACTGAATACTACACCAGTCTGAGACCAAACTAAATACTACACCAGTCTGAGACCAAACTAAATACTACATCAGTCTCAGACCAAACTGAATACTACACTAGTCTGAGACCAAACTGAATACTAAACTAGTCTGGGACCTAACTGAATACTACACCAGTCTGAGACCAAACTAAATACTACACCAGTCTCAGACCAAACTAAATACTACATGAGTCTGAGACCAAACTAAATACTACACTAGTCTGAGACCAAACTAAATACTACACCAGTCTTAGACCAAACTGAATACTAAACCAGTCTGGGACCAAACTAAATACGACACTAGTCTGAGACCAAACTGAATACTGCACCAGTCTGAGACCAAACCTAATACAACACCAGTCTAAGACCAAACTGAATACTACACCAGTCTGGGACCAAACTAAATACTACACTAGTCTGAGACCAAACTGAATACTAAACCAGTCTGGGACCAAACTAAATAAGACACTAGTCTGAGACCAAACTGCATACTACACCAGTCTGGGACCAAACTAAATACTACACTAGTCTGAGACCAAACTGAATACTAAACCAGTCAAGGACCAAACTAAATACGACACTAGTCTGAGACCAAACTGCATACTACACCAGTCTGAGACCAAACTAAATACTATACCAGTCTGAGACCAAACTAAATACTACACTAGTCTGAGACCAAACTAAATACTACACCAGTCTGAGACCAAACTGAATACTACACCAATCTGAGACCAAACTAAATACTACACCAGTCTGAGACCAAACTCAATACTACACTAGTCTGGGACCAAACTGAATACTAAAACAGTCTGGGACCTAACTGAATGCTACACTAGTCTGAGACCAAAGTGAATACTACACCAGTCTGAGACCAAACTGAATACTACACTAGTCTGAGACCAAACTGAATACTACACCAGTCTGGGACCAAACTGAGTACTACACTAATCTGAGATAAAACTGAGTACTACACCAGACTGAGTCCAAACTGAATACTACACCAGTCTGGGACCTAAATAAATACTACACTAGTCTGGGACCAAACTGAATACTACACTAGTCTGAGACCAAACTGAATACTACACTAATTTGAGACCAAACTCAATACTACACCAGTCTGAGACCAAACTAAATACTACACTAGTCTGAGACCAAACTCAATACTACACCAGTCTGAGACCAAACTCAATACTACACTAGTCTGGGACCAAACTAAATAAGACACTAGTCTGAGACCAATCTGCATACCACACCAGTCTGGGACCAAACTAAATACTACACTAGTCTGAGACCAAACTGAATACTACACCAGTCTGGGACCAAACTACATACGACACTAGTCTGAGACCAAACTGCATACTACACCAGTCTGAGACCAAACTAAATACTACACCAGTCTGAGACCAAACTAAATACTACACTAGTCTGAGACCAAACTAAATACTACACCAGTCTGAGACCAAACTCAATACTACACCAATCTGAGACCAAACTCAATACTACACCAGTCTGAGACCAAACTCAATACTACACTAGTCTGGGACCAAACTGAATACTAAAACAGTCTGGGACCTAACTGAATGCTACACTAGTCTCTGACCAAACTAAATACTACACCAGTCTGAGACCAAACTAAATACTACACTAGTCTGGGACCAAACTGAATACTACACCAGTCTGAGAAAAAAATGAATACTACACTAGTCTGAGACCAAACTAAATACTACACTAGTCTTAGACCAAACTAAATACTACATCAGTCTCAGACCAAACTAAATACTACATGAGTCTGATACCAAACTAAATACTACACTAGTCTGGGAGCAAACTGAATACTACACCAGTCTCAGACCAAACTGAATACTACACTAGTCTGTGACCAAACTAAATACTACACTAGTCTGAGACCAAACTGAATACTAAACCAGTCTGAGACCAAACTGAATACTACATCAGTCTCAGACCAAACTAAATACTACATGAGTCTGATACCAAACTAAATACTACACTAGTCTGAGACCAAACTAAATACTACACCAGTCTCAGACCAAACTGCATACTACACCAGTCTGGGACCAAACTAAATACGACACTAGTCTGAGACCAAACTGATTACTACACCAGTCTGAGACCAAACTGATTACTACACCAGTCTGAGACCAAACAGAATACTACACCAGTCTGAGACCAAACTAAATACTACACTAGTCTGAGACCAAACTGAATACTAAACCAGTCTGGGACCAAACTAAATAAGACACTAGTCTGAGACCAAACTGCATACTACACCAGTCTGAGACCAAACTAAATACTACACTAGTCTGAGACCAAACTGAATACTACACCAGTCTGGGACCAAACTACATACTACACTAGTCTGAGACCAAACTGAATACTACACCAGTCTGAGACCAAACTAAATACTATACCAGTCTGAGACCAAACTAAATACTACACTAGTCTGAGACCAAACTAAATACTACACCAGTCTGAGACCAAACTGAATACTACACCAATCTAGACCAAACTAAATACTACACCAGTCTGAGACCAAACTCAATACTACACTAGTCTGAGACCAAACTGAATACTAAAACAGTCTGGACCTAACTGAATACTACACTAGTCTCTGACCAAACTAAATACTACACCAGTCTGAGACCAAACTAAATACTACACTAGTCTGAGACCAAACTGAATACTACACCAGTCTGGGACCAAACTGAGTACTACACTAATCTGAGATAAAACTGAATACTACACCAGACTGAGACCAAACTGAATACTACACCAGTCTGGGACCTAAATAAATACTACACTAGTCTGGGACCAAACTGAATACTACACTAGTCTGAGACCAAACTGAATACTACACTAGTCTGAGACCAAACTCAATACTACACCAGTCTGAGACCAAACTAAATACTACACTAGTCTGAGACCAAACTCAATACTACACCAGTCTGAGACCAAACTCAATACTACACTAGTCTGAGACCAAACTAAATACTACACTAGTCTCAGACCAAACTGCATACTACACCAGTCTGGGACCAAACTAAATACTACACTAGTCTGAGACCAAACTGAATACTAAACCAGTCTGACCAAACTACATACTACACTAGTCTGAGACCAAACTGAATACTACACCAGTCTGAGACCAAACTAAATACTACACCAGTCTGAGACCAAACTAAATACTACACTAGTCTCAGACCAAACTAAATACTACACCAGTCTGAGACCAAACTCAATACTACACCAATCTGAGACCAAACTCAATACTACACCAGTCTGAGACCAAACTCAATACTACACTAGTCTGAGACCAAACTGAATACTAAACAGTCTGGGACCTAACTGAATACTACACTAGTCTCAGACCAAACTAAATACTACACCAGTCTGAGACCAAACTAAATACTACACTAGTCTGGGACCAAACTGAATACTACACCAGTCTGAGAAAAAAATGAATACTACACTAGTCTGAGACCAAACTAAATACTAAACTAGTCTTAGACCAAACTAAATACTACATCAGTCTCAGACCAAACTAAATACTACATGAGTCTGATACCAAACTAAATACTACACTAGTCTGGGAGCAAACTGAATACTACACCAGTCTCAGACCAAACTGAATGCTACACTAGTCTCTGACCAAACTAAATACTACACTAGTCTGAGACCAAACTGAATACTAAACCAGTCTGGGACCAAACTAAATACTACACTAGTCTGAGACCAAACTAAATACTACACCAGTCTGAGACCAAACTGCATACTAAACCAGTCTGGGACCAAACTAAATACTACACTAGTCTGAGACCAAACTGCATACTACACCAGTCTGAGACCAAACTAAATACTACACCAGTCTGAGACCAAACTGTATACTACACCAGTCTGAGACCAAACTAAATACTACACTAGTCTGAGACCAAACTGAATACTACACCAGTCTGGGACCAAACTAAATACGACACTAGTCTGAGACCAAACTGCATACTACACCAGTCTGGGACCAAACTAAATACTACACTAGTCTGAGACCAAACTGAATACTAAACCAGTCTGGGACCAAACTACATACGACACTAGTCTGAGACCAAACTGCATGCTACACCAGTCTGAGACCAAACTAAATACTACACCAGTCTGAGACCAAACTAAATACTACACTAGTCTGAGACCAAACTAAATACTACACCAGTCTGAGACCAAACTCAATACTACACCAATCTGAGACCAAACTCAATACTACACCTGTTTGAGACCAAATTGAATACTACACCAGTCTGAGACCAAACTGAATACTAAAACAGTCTGGGACCTAACTGAATGCTACACTAGTCTCTGACAAACTAAATACTAAACCAGTCTGGGACCAAACTAAATACGACACTAGTCTGGGACCAAACTGAATACTACACCAGTCTGAGAAAAAAATGAATACTACACTAGTCTGAGACCAAACTGAATACTACACCGGTCTGGGACCAAACTGAGTACTACACTAATCTGAGATAAAACTGAGTACTACACCAGACTGAGTCCAAACTGAATACTACACCAGTCTGGGACCTAAATAAATACTACACTAGTCTGGGACCAAACTGAATACTACACTAGTCTGAGAACAAACTGAATACTACACTAATTTAAGACCAAACTCAATACTACACCAGTCCGAGACCAAACTAAATACTACACTAGTCTGAGACCAAACTCAATACTACACCAGTCTGAGACCAAACTCAATACTACACTAGTCTGGGACCAAACTGAATACTACACCAGTCTGAGACAAAACTGAAAACTACACTAGTCTGAGACCGAACTGAATACTACACCAGTATGGGAACTAACTAAATACTACACTGGTCTGAGACCAAACTAAATACTACACCAGTCTGAGACCAAACTCAATTCTACACTAGTCTGAGACCGAACAGAATACTACACCAGTCTCAGACCAAACTAAATACTACATGAGTCTGAGACCAAACTAAATACTGCACTAGTCTGTGACCAAACTGAATACTAAACCAGCTTGGACCAAACTGAATACTAAACCAGTCTGGGACCAAACTGAATACTACACAAGTCTGGGCCTAACTGAATACTACACCAGTTTGAGACCAAACTAAATACTACATCAGTCTCAGACCAAACTGAATACTACACCAGTCTGAGACCAAACTAAATACTACATGAGTCTGAGACCAAACTAAATACGACACTAGTCTGAGACCAAACTGCATACTACACCAGTCTGGGACCAAACTAAATACTACACAAGTCTGGGCCTAACTGAATACTACACCAGTTTGATACCAAACTAAATACTACACCAGTCTCAGACCAAACTGAATACTACACCAGTCTGAGACCAAACTAAATACTACACTACTCTGGGACCAAACTGAATACTACACCAGTCTGGGACCAAACTAAATACTACACTAGTCAGAGACCAAACTGAATACTACACCAGTCTGAGACCAAACTAAATACTACACCAGTCTGAGACCAAACTGCGTACTAAACCAGTCTGGGACCAAACTAAATACGACACTTGTCTGAGACCAAACTGCATACTACACCGGTCTGAGACCAAACTAAATACTACACCAGTCTGAGACCAAACTGTATACTACACCAGTCAGGGACCAAACTGAATACTACACTGGTCTGAGACCAAACTGAATACTAAACCAGTCTGGGACCAAACTAAATAAGACACTAGTCTGAGACCAATCTGCATACTACACCAGTCTGGGACCAAACTAAATACTACACTAGTCTGAGACCAAACTGAATACTAAACCAGTCTGGGACCAAACTACATACGACACTAGTCTGAGACCAATCTGCATACTACACCAGTCTGGGACCAAACTAAATACTACACCGGTTTGAGACCAAACTGAATACTAAACCAGTCTGGGACCAAACTAAATACTACACTAGTCTGAGACCAAACTGAATACTAAAACAGTCTGGGACCTAACTGAATGCTACACTAGTCTCTGACCAAACTAAATACTACACCAGTCTGAGACCAAACTAAATACTACACTAGTCTGGGACCAAACTGAATACTACACCAGTCTGAGAAAAAATCAATACTACACTAGTCTGAGACCAAACTGAATACTACACCGGTCTGGGACCAAACTAAATACGACACTAGTCTGAGACCAAACTGCATACTGCACCAGTCTGAGACCAAACTAAATACTACACTCGTCTGGGACCTAACTGAATACTACACCAGTCTGAGACCAAACTAAATACTACACTGGTCTGAGACCAAACTGAATACTACACCAGTCTGGGACCTAACTGAATACTACACCAATCTGTGACCAAACTAAATACTACACTGGTCTGTGACCTAACTGAATACTACACCAGTCTGAGACCAAACTAAATACTACACTGGTCTGGGACCTAACTGAATACTACACTAGTCTGGGACCTAACTGAATACTACACCAGTCTGGGACCTAACTGAATACTACACTAGTATCAGACCAAACTAAATACTACACTGGTCTGGGACCTAACTGAACACTACACTAGTCTGGGACCTAACTGAATACTACATGAGTCTGAGACCAAATTGAATACTACACCAGTCTGAGACCAAACTAAATACTACACCAGTCTGAGACCAAACTAAATACTACATGAGTCTGAGACCAAACTTAATACTACACTAGTCTGAGACCAAACTAAATCCTACACTAGTCTGAGACCAAACTGAATACTACACCAGTCTGGGACCAAACCAAATACTACACCAGTCTGAGATCAAACTAAGTACTACACTAGTCTGAGACCAAACTAAATACTACATCAGTCTCAGACCAAACTAAATACTACACTAGTTTGAGACCAAACTGAATACTACACTAGTCTGGGACCAAACTGCATACTACACCAGTCTGAGACCAAACTAAATACTACACCAGTCTGAGACCAAACTAAATACTACATCAGTCTCAGACCAAACTAAATACTACATGAGTCTGAGACCAAACTAAATACTACACTAGTCTGGGAGCAAACTGAATACTACACCAGTCTCAGACCAAACTGCATACTACACCAGTCTCAGACCAAACTAAATACTACACCAGTGTGAGACCAAACTAAATACTACACCAGTCTGAGACCAAACTAAATACTACACCAGTCTGAGACCAAACTGCATACTAAACCAGTCTGGGACCAAACTAAATACGACACTTGTCTGAGACCAAACTGCATACTACACCAGTCTGAGACCAAACTAAATACTACACCAGTCTGAGACCAAACTGTATACTACACACGTCTGGGACCAAACTAAATACTACACTAGTCCGAGACCAAACTGAATACTAAACCAGTCTGGGACCAAATTAAATAAGACACTAGTCTGAGACCAATCTGCATACTACACCAGTCTGGGACCAAACTAAATACTACACTAGTCTGAGACCAAACTGAATACTAAACCAGTCTGGGACCAAACTACATACGACACTAGTCTGAGACCAAACTGCATACTACACCAGTCTGAGACCAAACTAAATACTATACCAGTCTGAGACCAAACTAAATACTACACTAGTCTGAGACCAAACTGAATACTACACCAGTCTGAGACCAAACTGAATACTACACCAATCTGAGACCAAACTAAATACTACACCAGTCTGAGACCAAACTCAATACTACACTAGTCTGGGACCAAACTGAATACTAAAACAGTCTGGGACCTAACTGAATGCTACACTAGTCTCTGACCAAACTAAATACTACACCAGTCTGAGACCAAACTAAATACTACACTAGTCTGAGACCAAACTGAATACTACACCAGTCTGGGACCAAACTGAGTACTACACTAATCTGAGATAAAACTGAGTACTACACCAGACTGAGTCCAAACTGAATACTACACCAGTCTGGGACCTAAATAAATACTATACTAGTCTGGGACCAAACTGAAAACTACACTAGTCTGAGACCAAACTGAATACTACACTAATTTGAGACCAAACTCAATACTACACCAGTCCGAGACCAAACTGAATACTACACCAGTCTGAGACCAAACCCAATACTACACCAGTCTGAGACCAAACCCAATACTACACTAGTCTGGGACCAAACTGAATACTACACCAGTCTGAGACAAAACTGAATACTACACTAGTCTGAGACCGAACTGAAAACTACACCAGTATGGGAACTAACTAAATACTACACTGGTCTGAGACCAAACTAAATACTACACCAGTCTGAGACCAAACTCAATTCTAGACTAGTCTGAGACCGAACAGAATACTACACTAGTCTAAGACCAAACTATATACTACATGAGTCTGAGACCAAACTAAATACTGCACTAGTCTGGGACCAAACTGAATACTACACTAGTCTGAGACCAAACTGAATACTACACTAGTCTGAGACCAAACTGAATACTAAACCAGTCTTGGACCAAACTGAATACTAAACCAGTCTGGGACCAAACTGAATACTACACAAGTCTGGGCCTAACTGAATACTACACCAGTTTGAGACCAAACTAAATACTACATCAGTCTCAGACCAAACTGAATACTACACCAGTCTGAGACCAAACTAAATACTACATGAGTCTGAGACCAAACTAAATACTACACTAGTCTGAGACCAAACTGCATACTACACCAGTCTGGGACCAAACTAAATACTACACTAGTCTGAGACCAAACTAAATACTACACAAGTCTGGACCAAACTGAATACTACACCAGTCTGGGACCAAACTAAATACTACACTAGTCAGAGACCAAACTGAATACTACACTAGTCTGAGACCAAACTAAATACTACACCAGTCTGAGACCAAGCTGCATACTAAACCAGTCTGGGACCAAACTAAATACGACACTTGTCTGAGACCAAACTGCATACTACACCAGTCTGAGACCAAACTAAATACTACACCAGTCTGAGACCAAACTGTATACTACACCAGTCTGGGACCAAACTAAATACTACACTAGTCCGAGACCAAACTGAATACTAAACCAGTCTGGGACCAAACTAAATAAGACACTAGTCTGAGACCAATCTGCATCCTACACCAGTCTGGGACCAAACTAAATACTACACTAGTCTGAGACCAAACTGAATACTAAACCAGTCTGGGACCAAACTACATACGACACTAGTCTTAGACCAAACTGCATACTACACCAGTCTGAGACCAAACTAAATACTACACCAGTCTGGGACCAAACTAAATACTACACTAGTCTGAGACCAAACTGAATACTAAACCAGTCTGGGACCAAACTACATACGACACTAGTCTGAGACCAAACTGCATACTACACCAGTCTGAGACCAAACTGAATACTACACTGGTATAAGACCAAACTGAATACTAAAACAGTCTGGGACCTAACTGAATGCTACACTAGTCTCTGACCAAACTAAATACTACACCAGTCTGAGACCAAACTAAATACTACACTAGTCTGGGACCAAACTGAATACTACACCAGTCTGAGAAAAAAATGAATACTACACTAGTCTGAGTCCAAACTGAATACTACACCAGTCTGGGACCTAAATAAATACTACACTAGTCTGGGACCAAACTGAATACTACACTAGTCTGAGACCAAACTGAATACTACACTAATTTGAGACCAAACTCAATACTACACCAGTCCGAGACCAAACTAAATACTACACTAGTCTGAGACCAAACTCAATACTACACCAGTCTGAGACCAAACTCAATACTACACTAGTCTGGGACCAAACTGAATACTACACCAGTCTGAGACAAAACTGAATACTACACTAGTCTGAGACCAAACTGAATACTACACCAGTATGGGAACAAACTAAATACTACACTGGTCTGAGACCAAACTAAATACTACACCAGTCAAAGACCAAACTCGATACTACACCAGTCTGAGACCAAACTCAATACTACACTAGTCTGGGACCAAACTGAATACTACACCAGTCTGAGACAAAACTGAATACTACACTAGTCTGAGACCAAACTGAATACTACACCAGTATGGGAACTAACTAAATACTACACTAGTCTGAGAACGAACAGAATACTACACCAGTCTCAGACCAAACTATATACTACATGAGTCTGAGACCAAACTAAATACTGCACTAGTCTGGGACCAAACTGAATACTACACTAGTCTGAGACCAAACTGAATACTACACCAGTCTGAGACCAAACTGAATACTACACTAGTCTGAGACCAAACTGAATACTAAACCAGTCTTGGACCAAACTGAATACTAAACCAGTCTGGGACCTAACTGAATACTACACATGTCTGGGCCTAACTGAATACTACACCAGTTTGATACCAAACTAAATACTACATCAGTCTCAGACCAAACTGAATACTACACCAGTCTGAGACCAAACTAAATACTACATGAGTCTGAGACCAAACTAAATACGACACTAGTCTGAGACCAAACTGCATACTACACCAGTCTGGGACCAAACTAAATACTACACTAGTCTGAGACCAAACTGAATACTAAACCAGTCTGGGACCAAACTAAATAAGACACTAGTCTGAGACCAATCTGCATACTACATCAGTCTGGGACCAAACTAAATACTACACTAGTCTGAGACCAAACTGAATACTAAACCAGTCTGGGACCAAACTACATACGACACTAGTCTGAGACCAAACTGAATACTACACCAGTCTGAGACCAAACTGAATACTACACCAGTCTGAGACCAAACTAAATACTACACCAGTCTGAGACCAAACTAAATACTACACTAGTCTGAGACCAAACTAAATACTACATCAGTCTGAGACCAAACTAAATACTACACCAGTCTGAGACCAAACTAAATACTACAGTGGGTTGCAAAAGTATTCATACACATGACCAAAACTCAATTGCTCAGAACAGAACAAAGCAAAAGTGAGTTTCACCTTTTTATATGAAAGGAAATGGCACAAACACAACAGTCCATCACTGTTTTTGTTCGTAAGCGCTCTTTATTATGAATAGGTTGTATAAGTCTGTATTTTATTGTTGCAAAAGTATTCACACCCTTGCACCAAAGATGTTATTTTGAGTCGAAAACGATTGCACACTATAAACTATTGCCTCACAGTGTCACAGGGCGGTATTCAGTCCCAGGTGATTTGTATATCCTTGATTGCTCCCATAATTAGTGCCTAATAGTCACCTGTCCACAGTCATCCCATGCTTGTCAGCAGACAACAGTCATGAAGTCCAAGGAGCTCTCAGAAGACCTCAGAAAGAAAGTTGTAGAGAAGCATAGAGATGGGCAAAGCTATGTAGCCATCGCAAGTTCACTCAATGTGCCAAAAAGTACTGTTGCATCACTGGTCCAGAAGTGGAAGCGCCACAGTACCACTGTGAACCTCCAAAGAACAGGGCGCCCCTCCAAGATCACGGCAAAAGGCAAAAGGAAATTACTCAGGGAAGCCAGAGCAAACCCTCCGTCACTCTTGAAGACCTGAAGAAGTCTCTCCAGGGTGCTGGGACTAACGTACACAAGTCCACAATATCCCGCACTTTACACAAGGAAGGTCTCTATGGGCGTGTTGCAAAGAAGAAGCCATATCTGAAGAAACAACATCTCAAGGCTCGTTTGCAGTATGCCACCACACACGTAGGAACGTGTGATCTGGTCAGATGAAACCAAAATAGAACTTTTGGACTGAACGCCAAGAAGTATGTTTGGCGCAAAGCTAACACAGCTGATGATCCAGCTCATACCATCCCTACCGGGAAACATGGAGGCGGGAATATAATGCTATGGGGCTGTTTCTCTTCTTCCGGTCCTGGGGTCTCATTTATAAAGCTTGCTTACGCACAAAACAAGGCCTGAAAATGGCGTAAGTAATTTTCCACGCAAAGTTTCAGATTTATAAAAACAAACCTGACGGGAAAATGTGCGCACCTGTACGCAAACTCTGAACCTTGCGCACGAACATTTTGGAGACGGGAAACTGGCGGCACTGCTGGTAATATGATGAGCTGAAGCCACGATCATGCATTTAACCATCATATCAGACTGAGACCATCGTAAACCCCGTCTGTTCCTGGATTGAGCTGTACAATCCATCAGCCTCATTTAAGAGAGCTGCAGTAGGCTGCAGCTTCAATTATAAAGCATGACGGTTATTGGTAGGTTACCTGTAACAAGGTGTGGAGGCTGATTGTAATTACTGAGGAAACGGTGACACTCGTACATAATGCTTCACAACGGACGCGCTGCACTGCTGGAAGATCGTGGAAAGAAGAGGATAAAGATGGAGAGAGTTTAAACCACGAATATTCCTTGGGTCATGATTACTGACTGATGCCGATAGATTCCCCTGAGCAACCTTCCCGAACTGGGGATTCTTAGATCATTTCAGAGGGTCGCCAGACGATTGTAATCGCAGTAAACTAAATACGTTTAGAATTTTTAGGGTTGTCAAAATAAATCTGTTAATGCAGGGAGATTAATCTGTAGGAATATAAACGCATTCATTTTCTAATAAATAAATTAGAGCCTAACTCATAATAAAAATTGCAATTTAGCAATATCTTGCAAAGCCCCTTCTCATATCTTGGTCAGCTAAGTTTTTTTATTTTATTATTATTATCATGTTTTCTTACAGTTGTGTACATATGTATGATTATTGTTGCACTTGTACTTTTTATATTATTGTTATGTTAGATAGATGTTACATTGTAAAAAAAAACAGTATTACAAACATTGCATTTCCCTTGTGGGATTAATAAAGTATTTTTCATTTCATTTCATTAATAATCCACCAAACCTCCATTGACAGTTTTCCAGCCTCACATGTAGATGCTGCAGGATGATCTGAAATGTCGCACGATAAAGAGCTCAGCTGTTGCGGGGGTCAGGAACAACAACGTCTGGTATCTGGGGGGGGGGTCGTAGCTCAGAAAGTTTGGGAACTCCTGGATCTGTGTGTTAAACTAGACTCGACCGACCCGCCGAATCCGTTTAATCCCAGTGCGCAGTTTTTGACCACAACGCGCTCCGGTGTGCAGCAGCCGTTGTGTTCATTCACCGCTGCAGCAACGTGCTGTCACTTCTGTTTATCTGCGATATCCACTGTGAAGTCCAAATATAACGTTCTTTCAACGTTTCACCTCACCAACAACCTCCTCCACTTCATTCTCCATGAAACTGCGTTTTCTCGTCTTCTCAGTCGCCACGATCAAGTTTAAATGCCTCAGATCAGCTGGCTTATTTATATGCAAAAAATATCCATGAGGGGCTTTGCATTGACCCTTCATGGTAGAAAGTGGGCGTGTAGGGGGCGGGATATGAGCCAAATTCACCTGCGCAAACTTCCAAGGAGAGTGTGATTTATAAAGGGGAAATTGCTTGGAGTTTTGCGTACGCCTGGTTTTATAAATCTGAATATTTTTCGGCGTAAGCAAACTTTGGGTTTTTGGCGCACGTACACTTTTAGTATAGATCCTGCGCACAGTTTTATAAATGAGACCCCTGGTGAGCTTGTCTGTGTGCAAGGGATTATGAATAGTGCAAAATACATCAACATCCTGGAGGAAAACGTCTTCAAATCTGCAAAAAGCCTGAAGCTTGGGAGGAAGTTCACCTTTCAACAGGATAATGATCCAAAACATACGGCTCGAGTGACACAAGAATGGTTCAGGAAGAAGAAAGTGAAGGTTCTAGACTGGCTCAGTCAAAGCCCAGATCTCAACCCAATAGAAAACCTGTGGAGGGATCTGAAGATTGCTGTCCACCGAAGGTCACCAAGTAACCTGACTCAGCTGGAGCAGTATTGCAAGAGGAGTGGGCCAAACTGTCCAAGGACCATTGCACAAAACTCATTGCTGGCTATCCAAAGCGATTGGTAGCTGTTATTGCTGCCAAAGGAGCTGCAACCAAGTACTGATTGTGACTTAATGACTTCGTGTGAATACTTTTGCAACAATGACATACAAACTTATGCAACCTATTCATAGTAAAGAGCGCTTACGAACAAGAACAGTGATGGATTGTTGAGTTTGTGCCATTTCCTTTCATATAAAAAGGTGAAACCCACTTTTGCTTTGTTCTTTTCTGAGCAATTTAGTTTTGGTCATGGGTATGAATACTTTTGCAAGCCACTGTATACTAGTCTGGGACCAAACTCAATACTACACCAGTCTTAGACCAAACTGAATACTACACCAGTCTGAGACCAAACTAAATACTACACTAGTCTGAGACCAAACTAAATACTACACCAGTCTGAGACCAAACTGAATACTACACCAGTCTGAGACCAAACTGAATACTACACCAGTCTGAGACCAAACTGAATACTACACCAGTCTGAGACCAAACTAAATACTATACTAGTCTGGGACCAAACTGAATACTACACCAGTCTGAGACCAAACTGAATACTACACCAGTCTGAGACCAAACTAAATACTACACCAGTCTGAGACCAAACTAAATACTACACCAGTCTGAGACCAAACTGAATACTACACCAGTCTGAGACCAAACTGAATACTACACCAGTCTGAGACCAAACTAAATACTACACCAGTCTGAGACCAAACTGAATACTACACCAGTCTGGGACCAAACTGAATACTACACCAGTCTGAGACCAAACTAAATACTACACCAGTCTGAGACCAAACTGAATACTACACCAGTCTGGGACCAAACTGAATACTACACCAGTCTGAGACCAAACTGAATACTACACCAGTCTGGGACCAAACTGAATACTACACCAGTCTAAGACCAAACTCTTCAGAAGAGAACAGCGTGCAGAGCGCAGTCCGTTGAATCACACGTCATTCATTTTAGTATTATTCGCGTGTACAAAACTCTCCAGTTCAGTTTCTTCAACTTGGGTTAACAGGTGAAATACGCTCTATTCACACAAGTAGGACGCCTCATTCACGCAAAATTATATGCGCGTTTGGGGCCTGTTGCGCCGCGAGGTTGTGTCAAATGTGTGTCTATTTGTGTCTGTTCATTGGTCTAACATGTAATTTATTCGCATAAATAATCAAATTTGTGTCCAGTGTGAACACAGGGTTACACTTTGTGCACAGTGGACAGCGATCTCTTCGGCTCAACAGTTCCTTTTTAACGTAATCCAGGGCCCAGGAACGTGGCAGCTTTGGACGGAGGAGCTAAAAACTGCTCCCCCCATCTGCAAGGATATGCAGTTCAACCAGATCATCGTTCCCACGGAGAACACTGTGCGATACATGGCGTTGATGGAGCTCCTCGTCACTCACCAGAAGCCAACTATTTTCATCGGCCCCACCGGGACTGGCAAGAGCGTCTACATTACAGTGAGTCATCCATCGTTTGTTGTTTCATTATGTTTGGAGAGGATGCAGATGTTTGTAAGACTGGATCCTCACGGCTGAGAAATGTGGAAGTGTCATTTGACAAACGCGTATGCTCACTGTGAGCATGCTCATACACGTGCAATGATCGAAGGCGAACACACAAGGTACAGAAAACTAAACTTTTCTTGTCTTGTGATCAAATCAGTCATGAGTGACTCTGTTTCATGCAGCATCTTCTGTGTGCTGATCCGACAGGAAATGATTGTTTTATTTTACTCAGCACTTGGCCACCTTTTTCACAGCAGTTCCAAAAGAAAGTTATTGCTTTATTTTGAATCAAGTTTATCCAGTTGATGGAACATACTGTTTGTTCTCTGATATGTAGAACAGTAGGGTTTATGTGATAAGTAGTAGTGCGTTGCTATTTTTTGAGAAAATTTTTTTCTTTTTTGGTACAATTCTAAAAGTTTGTAGCTGTGTGAGTCGTGGAAAATGAAACAACATCCTTGTTGAGCTTAAAGGTTTTACGAAAAAGAACAAAATGGAAAATCATCTGAATCATCAGGGGCCGTATTCATCAAACTTCTTAGAATTAGTCCCAAGATCACTCTGAAGAGTCAACTTATGAGCAAAAGTATTCTACAGTAAAAGCTGAGTTAAAAGCTATTAATCATCTCACTCACACTTTTAGCAAAGTATAGGACTGAGTCCTAAAGCGGTATTCCTTTCAGCTCAGCATTCAACACCATCATCCCCCGGCAGCTCATCATCACACTGGTCCAGCTGGGACTCAACACCTCCCTTTGTAACTGGCTGCTGGACTTCCTGATGGGGAGACCACAGGCAGTTTGGGTCGGCAGCAACACCTCCAGCACCATCACGCCTCCGTGTTCAGCGGTTTCAGCTGAGCCGTGTTCAGCTGAGCCCCCTCCTCTTCACACTGCTGACCCACGACTGCATTCCAACATCCAGCTCCAACCTCTTCATTAAGTTGGCAGACGACACGACCGTGGGGGGTCTTATAAACAACATCGATGAGACAAAGTACAGGAGTGAGGTGAGCCGGCTGGACACGTGGTGCAAGGACAAGCATCTCCATCTGAACGTGGATAAGATGAAGGAGATGGTGGTGGACTTCAGGAGAGG